>NW_006494916.1:1788121-1808074 GCF_000471905.2 Amborella trichopoda | reverse complement strand
ATTTCTAATAATTTTACAGCATTTAAAATTTGTAACATAGATAAAATATCACAATTTTATTAAACATATTATTTTTCAAAATAATGAGGTCACTTGCGCATAAAATTTATTGTTCCTAAAATTCATGATAATAAACAGAAATAATTATTTCATTTCATTTTTAAAAAGAACGGATTATTTTTCAAGATAATGAAATCGCTTGCACACAAAACTTATAAAATAAAGATCCTGGGCGGAAATATCACTATTTATTAAAAACAGACTATTTTTCAGGAAGACGATATCACTTACACACAAATATTTGAGAGGGAGCTTCTGATAAAAATTCGGCTAGAGAGAGGAGTTCACTGTATTTCGACCAAAGAGAAAAATCTCATAAGTTCTCTATGGTAAGAGTCCTCACCTCTCTGAATTTAAATTCTACTAATATATTATTTTATTCTTTTATTACATTACGAGTGCGAGCGTTAGCTTACGCTTTAAACGCCTAAAGCCCACGTCCTTTAGTGGTCGTGGCAAGAGTAAGGAAGCAGCAAAGCTTTTAAACCAAAAGCTTTTAAAAGTAACGATGGTCCCTAAGGACCATCATGTTTAAACGAATTATCATATATTAAAAGTTTTTTTTTTTGTTTTTTGAAAGTTTAATATTGTTACAAGACTTCTTTGAGCAAAATATTTGAGATGTAAGATCTCGGGCCGGCAAGACTAATCCTTGGGATTTAAATTGAAAGGGATAGACAAAATGAAAATTTGTCATTATCTCAAAGGGTTACATAGAGAGGGTGCTTGAAAAATTTGGCATAAAAGATACAAATCCGGTGAAGACACCCCTGGCGCCTCACTTTTAATTGTCTTCAATGCAAAGTTCGAAGATGGAAGAAGAAAGAAGAAGCATGGCTAAGGTTTCTTATGCAAATGCAATTGGATGTTTAATGTTTGTCATGATATGTACAAGACCAGATATCATGCATGCGGTTGGTGTTCTAAGTCGATTTATGGCAAACCCCAAAAAGGTTCATTAGGAAGCAACAAAATGGGTGTTTCGATACTTAAGAGGCACAACTAGTTATGCAATTACATTTGGCAAGGGCTCAACCTTAATGCAAGGTTTTGTGGATGTAAATTTTATCGGTTATTTTGATAGAGGTAGGTCGACCTACCGCATTTGTTGTTTGGTTTGCAAATGGACCGGTAAGTTAGATGTCAAAGCTCTAAGACATGGTAGCATTGTCAACTATCGAAGCCGAGTACATGGCGGCAACAGAGGCATCGAAAGAAGTTGTCTGGCTTCATGGGTTGATAGGTGAGATGAGCATTATGTGCAAGCCCATGGAACTATTTTGTGACAATATGATTGCTATTCATTTGGCCAAGAACCCGGTTCACCACAAGAGGTCAAGGCACATATTGGTTTAACATCACTATATCCGGTAAGTTGTTGAAGATGAAAGAGTTCGATTGGTCAAGATCAAGACCGAAAACAACCTTGCGGATATGCTTACGAAGCCCATCCAAATAGAGAAATTAGAATGAAGTCTAACTTCTTTAGGTTTCAAGAAAAGAAAGAAGTGAGGGGTTTGACAAGTCAAGGATGAGATTTTGCATCAAGGTGAAGATTGTTGGGATGTGATGTAAAAAATCACACCCTACGATACTCTCCCTCTTATTAAAGGGTATTTTTGTCACTAAAATATGCCTTGTTAGTGGAGGCCCATAAAAGGGTTTTTTGAGAGTGAAAAACGTGGGTGAGTGAGGGAGAAAGGGAAGTTGTAGAGAGAGAAGCTTGGAGTTGGAAATTGGGGGTTTTGCAATAAAACGCTAGCACCACTATTTGGGACTCATCTTGGGCCAGTTTTTCGACATTTCTTCGCGGCATCAGTGAGTCAAAGAAAGGAGTCCATTGTAGGTGCTTTTTTGGTAGAAATTTCTTGTGTTTGAGCTTTCCTTGAAATTATATGAGGTAACTCTATGTAATCTCAATCTTGTAAATTTTCCTCTTGATAGTTAATACATCTTTGCTGTCTTGCCCATGAACGTAGCTCATCTCGGGTGAACCACGTATATGTGCGTGTCCATCTCTACTTTCATTTGTATTGTGCTTTGATGATTTCTCATATTGCTTGATTTATCGTCTTTATATTTTTCCCAATTATATTACACTTGTTATCGCATTTTGAACATGTTATTTGAATGTGTAAATCGTTGTGGTGTAATGCTCACTATAGCTAGTGGGATTTGGGATATCCCGATTTACTCAAAAGGGCTGATTGGGTTATCCCGAATTTTCAACACTCATTAACATTTCCAAGATATAATATATATTAAAATTTTTCAAGATAATATTTGGAGTAATTCATTCCCTAGACACTAAAATAAATAGAAAAATATGAAAAGAATTATTTTTTTTCCTTTTTCTTCCCTCTTTTTTTTTTTTTAGTGTGTTTCACAAATGTTACCAACATTGAACTCATTTTTACCCTTAGCTTTTTGTCTGTCTCGAATATTTACGAACAATCACTATGGCCTAAATCCACATATAGAATGGTCTAAGGTCTGGGCACGGACTAGTGTTGATGTGGCCTAAGGCCACCTATAGAGTGGTCTGAGTTCAGGAGCTTGAAAATGTGTCAATGTCCCAAAAAAAAAAAAAAAAAAAAAGAAGTTAAAAGCAGTTCATGTTAGTGCCATCGAACCTAAGGGCAAATTGGAAAAAATAAAAAAAATCACAAGGTCCCGCTGTTCCGCATATATTTTGACAAAAAAAAAAGGGCTTTCCATATTTTTATTTGTTTTGGTGTACGTTCACAAATTATTTACGTTATTCTCTATTGGGGTTGAATACCTCAATGAACTGCAGTTGCTTGAGGAAAATTTATTTATAACAGTACAAAAGTACGAACAAGCTTCTACTTAGTTTATTCATGAGATAGGACAAAGTTTCTATGCGGCCAACCGTGTATTGTTGAATGTGGATTGGGCAATAAATATATTTTTAAATATAATTTGACTCTAATTTTTAAAGAATGAATAATATTTAATATAGAGATCATGAATATGAAAAAAGAAAAAAAATTAAAAATTAAAAATAATAATTATATTAAAAAAATATTTGAACCGTTAGTTACATTTGTTTTCATATGGACCACCCCCGGACCGTATATTGTAAAAATGCCATCCACCCCCGCATGAAACAATTTTCTTTATGAGATATGACGGTATAGCAGTACAAACAAACTTTTACTTCTTGTAAAAGAACAATAAAGCCAAGAAAAGTAAAAAATTGCATTGAATTTAGGGAGGAAAACGAAATAGAGAGAGAGAGAGAGAGCTTAAATATCGATTCAAGATTATATATGAATCGGTGGTTTGTTGCCCATGTGGTTGCCACTCCAAACAAACTGTTTCTATTTATTATAACTTTGCAGATAATAGACATGTCTTCTCTTTGCTAGGAGACATTTTCGTAAGGAAAATGTTCATACGAGGTTGCAACTTTATATGTAGAATTACGGATGTACTTTAAAAATCCATCGAAAAATGTAGTTTTAATGTTGAAAAACCATTTGATTGATCATCTCGGCATCGAGATCTATGACTATGAAAAAAAAAAAGATTTTAAATCTCAAAAATAGTGCATTTTACAACATATTATCTATACCGTCAATTTTCAAGATTTTCATATGTTTTTAGATCTACTTGATTTTAACCATTTTTGAAATTTAAAATTGATATAAAAATAAATTTTAAAATAATCTTAAAAACATTTTACATCAAAATTATATACCACTTTACCTCTACACCTACCTATGCATCCGTATGCTAACTGCACCCTTTTAATAAACATTCACAAGACAGCAAGTCACCAAACAGTCAATTACAATTAGATCTCGCATTTAAGAATTCCTGAGGTTCATTGACTTTTCAAATAAGAAACATGTCTTCTTACCATAAGTAGTCACATGTTGCTCTTTAAGAAAGGCGACTATGTTACTTTGAGATTTTACTGCTAAGTAATGTAAGTATTCGATCTTTTGTTTTCAGGGATAAATTTATGTAATAAACCTTATACGCAGTGACTACATGGGAAAATATTATCTTGAGATAACATACTTGAAAATAGGCAGATCCTTCTTATATTCGTAGTCAAATACCTCTTTCGAATAAAAATAATTACTACTCTTGTTTCGCCCGCATCAAATATTTCTAACAATTATAACACGTTAATGCTTTTAACTTTTTGTTTACTTACAATTGACAAATAAAGACAAGGGAAATTAACTTTTCAATATCGGCTCTCTCGATACCGGACAACCTTTCTCTTGTCCTTAATTTTAAGAGCAAATTAAGTACGAATACTATTTGTGCATGGTCAATTACTAAATGGGCACTCATTTGTCCGAAATTATAAGCACCACCTCTTTTCTCGCAATACAAACACCACATAGGGGCAAACATCTAAATTTGGTGAATTTGAAATACGGGATTGCTATTTGGTTTTTCAAAACTTGAGAGCCCCCGCTCTCCCTCTTCTCTCTCTTTTCTCTCCTCTCCCTATCTCTCCCTTACCTCTGCTCAACTTGCCTCTCTATCTTTATTCCCTATTAGGGCTTCAGACCACACCCTAAAATCTCAAATCCTCTTGCTTTTGAGCGATTCCTCTCATACGCAACGGGCCGACTTCGATTGTAATACCATTCTCTTCTTGCTCTCTCTCTCTTCTTTCTCTCTCTAGAATTCATGCAAGATATTCTGGCAGCGGGGCTTTTATGACGAGATCCCTAACCACTGCTCGATGCTTATTCTCTCTCATTTTGCATCTTTTCAATTGAATCTCAAGGAGCCTCGTCACCTCTATTTCTCACTCTAACCTTATCTTCACCTTTCCTGTACTGCGAGAGATGGATCTAGTGAGAGGCCTTAGAAGAGGAGAATGAAAGAAATACCTATGTGATATTTTATCAGGGAATACATTTTTTTTTTCACCCCTTTCTTTTGGAAAAAGATCACTTGCATGTGGTCTTTATTATAATAAGATAAATTTCAAAATAAAATCAACAAAACAATAAAACCAGTATCTTAACAACTTGATGTCATTGAAACAACTATGCACTATGTTTGAGAATAAAAGATAAGATTATAAGAAACTACAGGAAGAGTGTCGGAGATAATCTCAACCGAGCTTATTACACTCCACACCGAGTCACCACCATCCGATGTCGGGCGATCAACGGTCTAGCTTCAATCTCGAACCGGGAAAATAAATTTCGGCCAAGCCACACCAATGGAACATGAAACCCTTTGATCACAAACTCAAACCCTAGGTGAGTTCTCTTAGCAGCCTAGTTTGAGAGAGATGGATTCTCTTTTTGCTAAACCCTAAGACCCTTAGCCATAAATCCATATTTGAGAGATAGGAGAGAAGAACTCCATAACCTAAATCCTTAGGTTCTTTTACAATGTGGGAGAGAGAGATCAAACATGAGAGATATAAACTTTCTTAAGAGAGAGAGCTAGAAAGATAAGGTGTAGAGGTTTTTTAGTAGAAACAATATCTTTTTATAGGCTTTGAATAAGATTATGGTTTCTTAGGGTTTTACTTGGCTTGCCTTTTCTTGTGAGATTGAACATAGACCGTCGATCAAGGGTAACTTGTGGTGTGAAAGATCTGAGCCATCCATTCCAAAGATGGACCATCAATATTGTGGAAGTGCATGAACTATTATCTCCAGTTTCTTAACCATTTTCTCATCAATATAAATTAAATAAATTAAATCTAGTCAAAATATTGTGCATCTCATAAAATAGCACAAGTCTACTCAATCTTTCAACAAAATTTGTCAAAGATATATCAAGTCAATCTTTAGTCAATATCTTCCAACCATATGACCACATGCCATATCACCAAACAATATGAAAGAGAATAAGGGTGGGGTGTGCCAGCCAAGGGAGGCACTCATGGGCCCCACCTTCTAAAAATATGGTGGGCCCATGTGCACAATGGGCCCCCATGATATTTTTATATATTCAAAATTAATAAAATAATTTTAAAATATTATTTGAATATTTAAACAATTGTAAAATCAAAATTTTTAATTTTATAAATCTAAAAATTGTAAATAAAATATCCAGAGGTTCATAAAAATTCAAATAATAATATTAAAATAATTTCCATCATAAAAAAAATACAATTAAATTAATTTGATGGTAAAAGGATCCATATGGTTTAGGAAGCAACAATCATGGGGCACTCCACTTTCAACTGTAGACTACAGACCACACATACTTTATCAGACCGACCCAGCGTTTCCCATGACCCACAGTCCAAGCAGGGGCTCATTAGCGGGTCACCAAAGTCCAGTCGATGAGCCAAGGGATCACAATCCCAGTATGTGGATTTCAGGTCTTCCCCTAGAGACGAGTCAAGGTCACCTAAACCTGATGCGACCATAGCTCATATGGTGCATAGGGGTATCTCTCACACATGCATATGCTTCACCCTAAGAGTTGGATTTATGGCTTTTCAGAACGATTTATCGATATGCATGCCGTGTGATGACACATGGATGAGGCTTTGGCCCCTGTCTCTGTAGGCCACCATCACACACAAGACTCACACAGTCCTTCGGCTCACTCATCCGGGCATATTCTCCGACCTCATCAAGGGCTAACCCATTAGAACCTTTCTCGATTTGTTATTTATGCCCAAGTAACATGGGTTTTTCTCAAGCGACTAGCCTAGATCGTCAAGCACAGTCCAGTATCTGCAAACATCGTTTGCTAAGTATGGTCCACGAGGGACCACACTCTGACTGAGCTCATATTTCACTATATCATTTCATTTTACAAGCACTCATAAGGCTTTTAAAGGCCACATAAACCCAACATCTTCCACTTGACCTTTGAAGGCCTTACATTCTCTTTTCTCACTTTCTCTCACTCCATCTCTCTCTCCCAATTACAATCTCTCTCAAGCATTTTGACTTATTTTGTCAATACATTAATCATGGCTTTCGCCATCAATCCTTTCATAAAAGGATTTGTAGAGGCAACATATTTTTCTCTTTGCTGCTCGGATCTCATCCTAAAAATGGTTGTAGCTCATCTTTCACATCGCATCGCAAATCATGGACTTGTTGTCGCAAAAGACCATCACGTACCCTCATCGCATTGGGTCGTATGTTCATGGGTTCAAAAGAGTTCTTCAAATAAGCTGCTCTCTTTTGTAGCTATAGAACCAGCACAAAACATTTGAGTTCCATGGGTGAATAACATTATAGTATGTTGTTCCATTTGGCATGCCAAATACTAGCAGGTGCTCGCATGAGAATATTTAGTTTATCTGGATCTCGATCTTTCTCAATCTCACCTCATTCTTCAGGTGATAAAAACATGTTTTTATATGCTTGGAGTTCTTATCGAATCGTGGCTCCATTGACATACATATCGTCACCGTACTGTCGCAGAAAATTCTTATTGCCTCACAAAGCACGACGTGAAAGTCAAGTCGATTAAGAAATTTTTTAATCCATACAGCCTCCTCGATCACCAAACAACACGCCACGCACTCTGCCTTAACGGTGGACAATTTCATCACATTCTGTTTCTTTGATTTCCAAGAAACTGTACCCCCTCCAAGCATGAACACATATCCAGATGTAGACTTCGCATCATCTGGATCTGTGAGATAGCTTGCACCTGTATATCTGAATATCCAAGCAGCTATAAAACCATGGGACTGTAGAAGCTCCCACTTAACTATTGCACATACAACATATACATTCTCAGCATTCTTATGCATATATCATGAGATATCATATCAAGTCTCATGCAATATGTAATTCAATACCCGTTAGTTTCACAATATGCAAAAACCTTCTTGAACCACAAAGGTTCAACCACATTAGACATCTTGGTAGTAAATTCATACAAACTAAGTTATCTAATCAACACAGCATGTGTCAAGGAAGCCTAGTATGATGGCATTCTTACAACCTTCCCTATGGTTCAAAGCCTTAGGTAATCGAAGATTCTAAATAATTAAAAACATGAGTCAAAGCATATAGGTATTTAAAAAAAATAAAAAAAAAGCATGATAGTTTTTCTCCTACTTTTATAAATACCTTCAACATACAATGTTTTTCTTTTTAATAAAAAACATTGACTTGGTATATATATATATATATACATCCACAAGCCATAGGTACATAATAGTATGACAGTTTAAAATAATTTTCATAAAGACTTAATGGACCTTACAAGACTATGTGGTTTTCTCAAAACCATATTCATAGACTTAGGCTTTTCTCAAATCATCCAATTTAATTTTAAAATACATGCTTAGCCTTCATAAATCATTTTACCGTATTCACCTTTAATTTCTTACCGAGTCAAGTTCATGGCTACAAAAACAAATCATATATACCATCTTATAATTTTATCCAAAATAAAGCATTAAATAATGTCTATTAATCTTTGACAAAATACTTCATTTTTGACAATTATAGAGAATTTATCAAGAGATCATCGTTGCATATTACATACATTATTGAGAGGATGGTCACCAAGACCGAGTTCCATCAGGACTCTCCCTTTGTGCATACATATTTGAATGAGCCACACCCATCTTTCGTGTTTCATCCTTAGGGCTCAAAGCCCTTGATCAAATTACATCTCCATATATATCACTACACAATCACAAGGGGGCACAAAAATACAAGGTCTTCAAAATCAGATCTTTCAAATTTGTTAGTACTTATCACTTAATGTCCATACACTCCATACATATTCATAAAACAATTAGCCAAAATATAACCAAAGCATATTGAACAAAGTCATTGAATCCTCTTTCCCTATATGACCTTACCATGTAATGTGAGATAGATTTCATACCTCAAAACCATGTAGTGTGGTACCTGGGCTTTCTTGATTCATCGCTTTGACTTGTTTGACAAGCTTTAGTGATCTTGGAAGTACATGCAACTGTTGGAGAATATATTGGTCATTGGTTTCACATGTCACGAAGTGTCCATCTCTTCGGTACTTGGATTCTCCTGTCTTACACCATGAAGAAAATTTCTTATTCATCTCATTATTTCAAATATCATAATTTCGATTCTCCCACTGGTCTTTAGTGTTTTTATGTTTCCACCAAGTCTCTTTATATGTCCCTTTGTTTCGAAGAAACCAAGATGCTTTTATAGGTATTGTGTTTCTTCTTCTTTCTGCAATTTTCAGATCGAATACTCTTCACATAGAGTGTCTTATCTTGTCAACTATGTATTACATCTCTCTGAAGTTGTACTATAATAAATCATACTCATGACAAACTATAAAACCTTTTAAAATGAGTATTAAAGGTCTCCATAATTGGGAATTCAAGGCTGTGCCTTAATATGCCACATCTTTTAATTTACTACAGCATAGAACATGAGCATCCCATGATAAAAATATGACATATGTCAACTCATAAAAGTTTATCTTCGAATCCTTTTGAGTATTGAAATAAACTAAAAGATATAAAATAATGCTCAGTTCCATCCCTAAATCATACCATATAATGAGTATTCGTTTCAATGACATTTAGGTCACAATACAATTTTCTTAGCTGCAAATCAGATTAAGCACCTCTCAATAAAAAATTGTTTCTCTCAATTCTCAAATAATTTCTTCTTGAAATCTTCTGTGTTGAAAACTAGACTCAAAACCAAATCATAGCATCAAAGTTTGAATCCTAAATAACACTTTTCTTTAGAGAAATAAATAAGTGACATTCACATCACAAAATAAATCATATTGCAGAATTCCAAGATAAACACTAGCTAGCAAAATTGTCTTTTCTCTCAACCATCATGGAGTTTCCCTTTCAAAACAAATTTTGTTGGAAATTAGACACATAATGATATCGCATATATTTCCACAAGCCTCATATGACTTTGTTAAGTAGGCTTGAAAAATATAGATATTCATGTCTCAATGAAGAACATACCAAATTGTAAAAAGTTCAGGATGACCTCTCTTCCCATAGATATTTCTCTCTCAAATAAATTTTATTACAAATTAGACTCAGAATGGAAGTCTAAAAATTTAGTGTGGACCATAAAACATTCGGTTAAGTATAGAAATAAAATCATGACTTCCAAGTCATGGAAATGGTTTTCGATGCAGAAAACAACACTAGCGCACTCTTCAGTAAATTGATAATATCTTTCAAACCACAAGGAATTTATTAGTGAAACGTTTTTTACCTGAAAGTAGACTCAATTTTGTGAGTTATCGTAAAACTTCGGCAAGATATAAAATCATATGCATTGGACAGTTCGTGGATTTTGCAGGGTCAGAACTGACACCCTTCATTGATTATTCCATAACTCTCAATTCCCTTATGATCTGCCACTGAAATTTTTCAGGTAAATCCTACTCTTAAAGATACAAAATATCGTTGAGGTATATAATAGAAAAACTCCTCATTATATTCTTCATATCACTACTCCAAAATAGCCAAAAATATTCATTATGCAAAGTACCTTTTCGGTGTTAGAATATTTCAATAATTTTTAACCGTGGGTGTATTTCTTGACCACAAAGGCCATTAGCTTTTTTATATCTCATTCACAAGCTTCATCTAAACTCAATAAAGAGAAAAGACAACTAATAACATCAAGCATCAGTAGCTCTGATACCAATGAAAGAAAAACCTATGTGATCTTTTACCGGGGAATACAATTTTTTTTTTCCCACCCCTTTTTTTTGGCAAAAGATCACTTACACGTGGTATTTATTATAATGAGATAAATTTCAAAATAAAATCAACATAACAATAAAACCAAGATCTTGACAACTTTATGCCATTGAAACAATATGCTTGAGAATAAAAGATAAGATTGCAAGAAACAAAAGAAAGAGTACCAGAGATTACCTCAACTGGGCTAATTACACCCCACACCGAGTCACCATCATCCGATGGCGCAGGATCAACGGTCTAGCTTCAATCTCGAATCTAGAAAGCAAATTTTGGCCAAGCCACACCCATGCAACATAAAACCCTTTGATCACAAACTCAAACACTTGGTGAATTCTCTTAACAACCTAGTTTGAGAGAGATGGATTCTCTTTTTGCTAAATCCTAAGACCCTTAGCCATAAATCCATATTTGAGAGATAGGAGAGAAGAACTCCATAACCTAAACCCTTAATTAAATAAATTAAATCTAAGCAAAATATTGTGCATTTCATAAAATAGCACAAGTCTACTCAATCTTTCAAAGATATATCAAGTCAATATTTAGTCAACATCTTCCAACCATATGACCACATGCCATATCACCAAAATATAGGAAAGAGAATAAGGGTGGGATGTGCCAGCCAAGGGAGGCACCCATGGGCCCCACCTTCTAAAAATATGGCGGGCCCATATGCACAATGGGCCCCCATGATATTTTTATATATTTAAAATTAATAAAAATATTTTAAAATATTATTTGAATATTTAAACAATTGTAAAATTAATATCTTTAATTTATAAATTTAAAATTTATAAATAAATATCCAGGGGTTCATCAAAATTCAAATAATAATATTAAAATATTTTTTACCATAAAACAAATACAATTAAATTAATTTTATGGGAAAAGGATCCATATAGTTTAGGAATCAACAATCATAGGGCACTCATCTTTCAACTGTGGACTACAGACCACACTTGCTTTATCAGATCGGCTCAGTGTTTCTCATGACCCACAGTCCAAGCAAGGGCTCATTAGCGGGTCACTAAAGTCCGGTTGATGAGCCAAGGGATTGCAATCCCAGTCTGTAGATTTTAGGTCCTCCCCTAGAGATGAGTCAATGTCACCTAGTTCTGATGCGATCATAGCTCATATGGTGCATAGGAGTATTTTTCGTACATGCATATGCTTCACCCTAAAAGGTGGATTTCTAGCTCTCCCGAATGATTTATCGATATGCATGTCGTGTGATGACACATGGATGAGGCCTTGGCCCCCGTCACTGTAGGCCACCATCGCACACAAGGGTCACACAGTCCCTTGGCTCACTCATCGAGGCATATTCTCCGACCTCATCAAGGGCTAACCCATTAGAACCTTTCTTGGTTTGTTCTTTATGACTAGGTAACTTGGGTTTTGCCCAACCGACTGACCTAGATCGTCAAGCACGGTCCAGTATCTGCAAACATCGTTTGCATAGTATGGTCCATGAGGAACTACACTCCCACTGAGTTCTTGTTCCACTATATCATTTCATTTTACAAGCACTCATAAGGCCTTTAAAGGCCACATAAACCCAACAAAGAAGCGCATGATCCAGGTGTTTTAGTGTGAGCTTCCCCTTTGTTTGGATCTTGTCACGCAAGGTTTCAATCCATCTTCTTCTCTCTCTCTCATATATTCAGTATTTTCATTGCCTCTATTTTGATGGGTTTTTTGTGGGGCTGTGCGTCCATTATTACTTATAGAGAGGCTTGAACTTTAGAATGAAGAGGTGCCCGCTCGATCTGACTATGGATCATATCACCTCTCAATAAGGATAAACAAATTTTTTTTTTGAGAGAGATACAAAGGCGTTTCATAAGTAATGTGCAGGATCCAGCTTCGAATATGAAGCGCTTTTCTAAAGATAAAGAAGGGTGAGCAGAAACAGTTTCAGGGAGAGAAGAGGGAGATCAACAGGAAGAGAGAGAATTGGGACAAATATGACCAGCAGGTTTTAGAAAGTCAAATAGCTGTCCGGTATTTCAAACATTAGATAGCAAATTCACCCATTTAAAATAGAGATCTAGCGGGAAGAGAGAGAAGAGGGAGATTGATGACTAGTAGTTTTAGAAAGTCAAATTGCTGTTCGTTATTTCAAACATTAGACATCAAATTTACCCAATTTAAACGGATCACCATGTCCGGTGTTTGCTTACGTGCGTTTGGGGGGGGGGGGGGTGTGCTCGTAATTTCGAACAAATAAGTGCTCATTTGGTAATTGACCCGCCCAATAGTATCTGTACGTAATTTGCTCTATTTTTAAATTGGATATTTGGTACATTCAAAGGGCCTCCACACCTTAGGTAAGATGACTTAGGCTTACTCCATCATGATCATGATTCTAATGAGATAGATTTTATACCTCAAAACAATGTAGTGTGGTACGTAGGCTTTCTTGATTCTTTGTTTTTACTTGTTGACAAGCTTTTGTGATATTGAAACAGCACGCAACTGATGGATAATTTATTGGTGATCGGTTTCACATGTCACAAAGTGTCAAGTTCTTCGGCACTTAGATTCTTCCTTCCTCACACCGTTAAGAAATACACTTCATCATCTCATCATTTCAAATATCACAAATTCGATTCTTCCACTGATCTTTAGTGTTTTTATGTTGCCACCAAGTCTCTCTCTATATCCCTTCATTTTGAAGAAAACCAATATGCTTTTATAAGTATTGTGTTTCTTCTGCTTTTTGCTATTCTCATATCGAACATTCATCACATAGAGTGTCATATCTCACAAACTCTATAAAACCTCTCTTTGAAGTTTTACTATTATAATCCATGCTAATGGCACACTATAAAATGAGCCTTAAAAATTTCCCTATTATGAGGAATCCAAATATGTGCCTTAATATACCACATCTTTTAATTGACTACAGAATAAAACATGAGTAACCCATGATAAAAATATGATATCTCTCAACTCATGAATAATTTATCTTTGAATCTTTTTGACTATTGAAATAGACTAAAAAAAATGAAATAGTGCTTATTTTCATTCCTAAATCATATCATTTAGTGGGTCTATGATTTAGTGACATTCTCGTCATAATATAATTTTCTCTGCAGAAAATTAGGTTGCATACCTCTCAATAAAATATTTGTTTCTCTCAATTTGTAAAGGATTTCTCCTTGAAATATTTTTTGTTGAAAATTAGACTCAAAACTAAAGCATAAAATCATGGTGTTAATCCCAAATAATACTTTTCTTCATAGAAATAAATAAGTGATATGCACATCACAAAATAAAACATACTGCAGAATTTCAGGATAAACATTATCTAGTAAAATTGTATTTTCTCTTTATTTTCGTAGAGTTTCCTTTTCAAACCAAATTTTGTTTTCGAAGTATACACAAATAGATAACACATATGTTTCCACAAGCCTCATATCACTCTATTAAGTAGGCTTGATAAATATGGCTATATGTGTTTCAATAAAGAGCACACAAAATTGCAGAAAATTCAAGATGACATCTCTTCAATCCAAAATTTTTATTATTTTCTTCCTATATATATTTCTCTCTCAAATAAGTTTTATTAGAAACTAGACTCAAAATTTATGTCTAGAAACTTGGTGTGGTAAAACATTTTGTTAAGAATGAAAATAAATTCATTATTACCAAATCATTGAGACAATTTTTGTTGCAGAAAATAACACTTGCGCACCCTTCAATAAATTGACCATATCTTTTAAACCATAAAGATTTTCTTCATGAAACTATTTTTGTTTGAAAATATACTCAATTTGATGAGTTACAGTATTATTTTCAGCTAAAAATAAAATAATAGTTTTTGTATAAAATTGCACAGAACTCAATAGATAGTTCTTGGATTTTGCAAGGTCAGAATTGACAGTTTTCAACTATGTCACCATAACTTTCAATTCCCTTAGGATCTTTCAGTGAAATTTTGTAGGTAGATCCTACTCTCAAAAACGTACAATATCATAGAAGTATGCAATAGAAAAAGATCATATTATCTTCTTCATATCACTGCTCTAAAATAACACAAAATACTCCTTCTGCAAAATGCCTTTTCGGTATTTGAATATTTCAATAGATCTAAAGAGGAGGTATTACTTGACCACCATGGTTATAAGTTTTCTTATATCTCATTCCCAAGCTAGATCTAGACTTAATAAAGAGAAAAGACAACTAATGATAACAAATATCAATAGCCCTGATACCAATGAAAGAACAACTCACGTGATCTTGCCGGAGTGCATAAATTTTTTTCTTTTCTTTTTCAATTCTTTACGGTCTAGATCACTTACAAGTAGTCCTTTTACAATATAATAACTTAAAAAAAAAAAAAAACAGAATACAATATGTTCTCAAGAACTTGAAACCATTCAAAACCTTTCAATAATAAAGAAAAGACACTACCTATGCTTGGGAATAAAAGACACAATAAATAAATATAAAAGAAAAAAAAAAGGTTACCAGAGATTATCTCAATCGGCCTTAGTATACCCCACGCCGAGTCTTCTCCTTCCAATGGTACTCGGGATCTTTAATAGGTTTCTTGATTTCTCCTACTTATGACAAAACCCAATCAATACACATGGATCTCGATCTAGAACCACCCACCTAAAGCCTCAATATTTAGGCCTAACTCAAGTCCCTTGGCTTGATCCTTATGCGATATAGAAATCAAGAAAGGAAAGAGAAAACTACTAACTAAGGATGATCTCTTTGCAGCCCACAAAATCACATAACCAAAACCTAGCTTGATTTAAAACCCATAAGAGAGATTCAAGCTTAATCTAGCCTAGCTTGGGCGTGCCTCCCTTAGGATAATTTGTGAGAGAGAGTAACATATGTGGGGCATGAACCTTAGAGAGGCTAGAGTGAGAGATTCTATTTTAGAGAGGGAAGAGAGAGTAAGTAAGAGGTGTAGAGATAAAGGAGGATAATAATCCATTTTATAGATTTTTCATGCATTATGATTTGCTATGAAATCGTAGGTGCAAACTTGACTGTCGATCTAAGGAGACTTATGGGTAAGAGATGTGAGCCATCCATTCCCTAGATCCATCATCAAAATACTAAGCAAGGTGTTAGAACCTTATCATCCCCTTCTTAAACTTGTTCCCATCAAATAAGTTAAATAAACAAAATATTTATTTACTTTATCTAATATTAAATATTCATTCCTTATTTCGCAATCAAACCTTCTTGATTTTCATGATTTTCTTTTTTTTTGACAAATGTTACTACTTTTATTGAATACTATGGAAAAGAAATTACATCATTAGAGATAACAAGAGAAGGTAAAGAGGCACCACCCTCTACCAAAACATCAGCCACAGAATTCGCTTCACGATAAACATGAGTAAAAAAGACTAACATGGAGGATACTAGATCCATAATCTGCAATCATAAAGGCTGAAGTTCCTATGGGATACGTTGTTCCTTGTTACACCACCTTATAGCATTAAGAGAATCCCCTTCAATCCAACAATTATTACCATAATTCCTATTAATAAAAATCTTCAAACCATTAAGTTGCGGACTAAGCTCAGCACAGTTAGCAATTGCACGACCTATCGGGCCAGCATAAAAAAAGAGAATGTTACCATAACAACCACGCAACACTTCACCAACGTCGGCTAAACCAAGGTTACCAAAAGAGCTACCATCGAAATTGAGTTTCAGACTACCGGCAGGCGGCGCACTCAAAATATATTTTGGTCTACTTTTAACACAACCAAAACGAAAAAGATTATGTAGGTTAGCCAGAACATCTACCTTAGAAATACCCCATCCCTCTTTTAGCACTGATAGCCACGACCAAATTGAAAGCTAAGAGAATGAAGTAATCTATCAAAGGGCATAGAGATCCCATCAAAGGTCCTTCTATTTCTGTATTTCCAAACTTCACATAGTAAGACGCCTTGAGCTATCCTCCAAATAGTCTTGCAGAATGGAGAAACAATCCCCTCCATAGATTGGGGAAGAACCATATTTATACCTATAACTCCAAACAACCAGTACCAAATTCTCACCGTGAAGGAACAATGGATAAAGAGATGCGCACCAGATTTACCAGCACATTTTCACAATAAAACACACATTCGGCAGAACGTTTCCCCTTTTTATCAGATTATCAATGGCCAAAACCTTATTCATAGCAGCGAACCAGTAAAAAACTTGAACTTTGTGGGGTATTGGCCATTTCCAAACTTGAGCAGTATGAGGACACGACCATCTCCAACGATCATGAAAGAGAAGATTGTAACATGATTTAACAGTGAAAACACCATCACTCTCAATCTCCCATACCATCTCATCCTCCGAATTCTGCGAAATATAAATCTTATCCAACAATTCCATTAGTGCATACCATTAAAAAAGTAATACATTAATCAACTGACTGTAGGCTGAGAAAATATTCCGAGAAATATTTTGACCCCTTCTTTCTACTGCCTCACTGTCAAATTTGTCCTCGTAACTATCCCAAACATCTATGGGAAAACCGACCTCAGAGGAAACTCCCCAATCTACTTATGATGCTGGATGGAAATTTGACTATCATAACCTATGTTCTATCTGAAGTAACTTGAAATCATTGGCTTACAATTTACAATAGTCCTCCACATCTGCGAGATATCCTTGCCTCTACCACCCCCAAGCCATACATCAAATCTGTCCACCCAATACTTGGACACTAGAACTTGGTATTAGAGATGGTCCCTTAAATTAAGACTGCGCCACCACCATTTGCACATCAGAGTTTGATTAACTAATTTAATAGTTCGATACCCAAACTACCTTCTTTCTTTGAGGTACATACTCTATTCCATCTAAGTAAATGAAATATCCTAATGTCATTATTCTAACCCCAAAGGAAATCCCGCATCATTTTTTCTATCTTTTTTGCAATCGAAGCATGCATATTAATTAAGGACATCTGATATACCAGAAGATTGGCGAGACATGATCTCAACAAAGTCACCCTTCCACCCAAAGACAGATACTTAGGCTTCCAGAGATCAAGTTTGAGTTGGACTCTTTCAAGCACTTGATCTTAGATTGCAATTGTGAGTCTTGAATCGGAAATAGGTAGACCAAGATAAGTGATAGGAAAAGAGCCCACTTTACACCCCATCATGCTAGCCATATTAACAATCAAGTCCTCAACACAATTAATGCCAACCATGGAAGATTTGGTAAAATTTACTTTAAAGCCAAGAGTAACTTCATAAATTTCCAAGAATCTAGCAATATTCTTAACTTGAATGGGGTCAGCATCACAAAAGATTAGAGTATCATCTGCATGTTGCAAATGAGAGATTACAATACTAGAGTCTGCAATGTTGAAGCCCGTAAATTGACCCATTCTCTCCACCCTTCTTAACATCAGACTAAAACATTAAGCATAGATAGTAAATAAGAAAGGAGAAAGATGGTCCCCTTCTCTTAGACTTGTAGAAGCCTTGAAGAAACCAATCGGGCTCCCTTTAAATAACACCGAGAAGTGAGTAGATGAAAGGCATCCATAAATCCAGCTCCTCCATCTATCACCGAACCCCATAACTTTTATAATTTCTAACAAGATTCCCCATTCTAACAAGATTCTCATGATTTTCTAAACCACATAGTTCATTCCTTTGTTGCAAGTAAGCTTCTCTCCACAAATGGAAAGCCAGCTAGCATGAAATGCCTCTCACAATATTTAGCAAGCAAAGGAAATCCCCTATGGGTGGGGCGTACCACCCTTTGGTGGCCAATCATATGCCCCACCCAATTGTCCCATATAATTTAAATGGCCCTCCAATAATTATGGAGGGTCCCACATAATTTAGAAACAATAAAATTGATTTTTAGATTTTTCAAACTTCGTAGTTTATTTAAAATTTTAGAAATGAATTTATCTTGATTTATAAATCCAAATGACAAAATTTAAATATCAGAAGTTTCATAAAAATTAAAATAAACAATGTAGAAAACAAATAACATAAAATTAATTAAATTAAATTAATTTTGATGGGAATTGGATCTGAATAGGTTTAGGATTTAAT
Organism: Amborella trichopoda; assembly: GCF_000471905.2. The sequence goes on along the minus strand of NW_006494916.1, from coordinate 1,789,279 downwards.
CAATGCATATGAGCACTCCACCTTCAACTGTAGACCATGATCCACACTAGCTTTTTCAAACTGACCCAACAGTTCCCATGACCAACAGTCCACTGCAAGGGCTCATGATTGGATTGCCAAATTCAATCAATGGGCTAGGGGACGTAATCCCAATATGTGGATTTCAGGTTCTCCCCTAGAGACAAATCATGATCCACCAGCCATGATGCAATGATGACTAAGTGGTGTATAGTGGTAATCTGTTACACATGTACACGCTTCACCTTCAATAGTGGATTACTATCTTGATACGACTATCTATATACTTGTCATGTGATGAAATAAGGATGAGGTTTTAGGCTCGTCTCTATGGACTATTTATCGCACATAGGGTTACACAGTCCCTCGGCTCTCATCCACGCATACTCTGACCTCATCAACGGCTAACCCACTAAACCCTCATCACTTTTATCTCTATGCCCAAGCACCTTGGGTTTTCCAACTCGGTTAGTCTAGCATGTCATGCCTAGTCCGAGTATCAACAAATTGCATTTTCTTAGTATGATCCGCAAGATGATTACACTCACATTGAATTTATGTTTCACAATATATAATGCTCATATAAGCTCTCATAAAGCCACATAAACCCAACGATTAGCTGTTTTTTATTTGAAGTACCGAACAACAAAGAGCAGTTCACTGAAGACTTACTCCATGTCTGATATTTGCATTGCAGGACATGGGGCATGTTAGTGAAAAAAAAAAGTGCCGCGCAAGACGGGGTGGTGCTCATAATATTGGGCAAATAACACTCAATTTGGTAATTGCACCTCCCAAAATTGTCGGTATGCAATTTGCTCCATGAAATATTTTGTTAGGAATTTTAATTGTAAAAAATATTTTAATTGTTATTAATTTTTTATATTATTTAACTAGTTTAGTAGACTACGAAATCAATTTTAATTAGGGGCTGCAATAGATCTAGACCCAGACCTGAGTAGGTCCAAAGTTCCCATATCCGAATTGATTATGGGCGACCTGCACCCGAGAGCTCAGGTCCACAGGTCTCAATTGCCAGCTGTAATTTTAATTGGACTAAATACTTCCTGAATCTGTTGTTCTAGTAGCTATAGTGAGTGAGTGTGTGTGTGAGTGAGTGAGTGTGTGTGCGCGCGTGTG
>NW_006494916.1:1771427-1784102 GCF_000471905.2 Amborella trichopoda | reverse complement strand
GATCGGTCTAGATTCAATTTAAGCCGTTGGGCTTACAATGTTCCATGAGCCCATGGGTTGACATGAGTTTTTTTCCTATATATATATACACTACATTGTTAAGTCATAATTAAGGGGTGGACAGAGAGAGAGGGGAGAGAGATATCTATTTTGAGAGAGGGAGATATGTGGATAAGAGTAGATGAGAGAGTAAAATATATGTGGGAGAGATTTTAAAAGGGAATTTTATATATATAGAAATATATTTTATAGAAATTTATGTGTATGTCACATCTCTTATCTTGAGAGAAGAGAGTGAAGGGGGAGAGATACTCATTTTGTGTGAGAGATAGAGATACGTTGTGGAGCGAGAGAGATGTTGGGGGGAGAGAGACCCATTTTGTGTGTGAGAGAAGGAGAGTTATATTGAGGGGAGAGAGAGATATAGGTTGGGGGGGGGGAATAGAGAGAGAGAGGGGTAGAGATATGTGGGATAAGAGAGTGAAAGATATGTGGGAGACTTTTGAAGAGAATTTTACGTATATAAAAAGATATTTTACAAATAGACAAGGGAAGGAGATTTGAGAGAATTGGATATCTATTTATTATTCTATTTTTTCGTCCAAATATACAATCTTTATCTAAATTATAGGAGAGATAATCTTTAGAGAGTTAGGAAATCAAAATTATAGGAATTATTATTCTTAGAGAGATTTAAAGTTGAACAATATTTCTTTCCCTCTCATTTTTCCCATTGTTTGGACAAATCTATTAGGTGAGATTGACAAGTTATTGTGTATGTCTTTCCTACCTTCTCTTTTATCTCTCTCCATATCTTCTCTCTTCTCTCTCTCCACGACTCCCCCCTCATTCTCTCTTTCCTTCCTCCCCTGATGTTGTCCACTCTTTATCTCTTCTCCATAACCCCGTTTCTCAGTACTACCTTTCTCTCTTACTTCTTTCTTTGTTTAAAGCTTATGAATTTGTTTATCAATAAGAGTTTTGTATTTTTGGTTTATGGTTCTTTTGGTTGATGAGTGATGTTCATTGTATTATAGATATTTGAGCATATGTGGGAAATTGAGCAAGAAAATAATTACAAGATATGTTCTAACTTTGTGCATATGCTTTATATTATTGTTTCTCTATTTTCTTTTTTATTTTATAAATTTGAGGTTTTAATAAAAATTATAAGTATGATTGTGGGATTATTACCATAAAATTGATTATTTGTATCCCATATTATGATTCCATTACGCTTTTTATAATTTCTTATGGATTACAAATTTGAAATAAATAACACTTTCTTTATATAAGATTCACCACTAAAAAACAAATTCTTTAAAAAATAAATTATGATTTCCTATGCTTATTAATTTAATGTACGGCCAATCTCAATATTAAAGTTATAAAAAATAATTTTTATTTTTACAAGAAATCAATTTTTTATCATACTTTTAAATAATACCTGCAACGCAGGTGCATGGTACTAGTAAATATTAATGTTTTACATTTAAAATCGTGATCTCTCTGTAATATTGGCAAGAAAGCTCTATTTGGTTTTTAGAAACTTGGATCTTTATGCAGGTTTGTCTCAATCCCTTTGTATCGTATGTGCCACTCCTAAATCGTGAAAGCAACAATCATAAAAGAAGCAATCTCCAAACCCCTCCATTTCTATCAGAAAAATGGACGTCATGGGAGCAGTTAGGGTTCCTTTCTCTCTCGTGCCTTTGGAAGCAAGCTTTCTCTTCCGAATAAAACAGCAACTTCTGGGAAAAAATCTTTTTAATCTCAATTGGGATATACTTTTGCTTTTTTTAATATGGAATTTTTGGATGTACTTAATAAACAACATATGATTGTTCTCCAAAAAGGTTTTTCAGACTTTTATCTTCTTCAAATTAGGAACTCACCTTCCTAAAATTTGATGGTGGGTATTCAATCTTGGGACATTATTTTTTCAGGCAGCAGATTGCTATTTTGATTTGCTTTCCCTTTTTCCTTTCCTCGAGTTTAATTGGTAGATTAAAGATGCTACTTCGTTATAGGATTTACCCCAGCAAAAAAAAAGAAAAAAAAGAAAAACAAAAGCAAAGATAGGAAAAAGAAATACCAAAGGAGCGATTGAGAGTGGTGAAATGAATATGGGGAGTGTCATAATTCGTTAAGAGGGAATAACATTCTTCTTCCATTTTGGAGGCTCCCTGTTACTTTCATCGATGTAGGTGGGGAGGTGAACAAAAGCTTGAAGTATAATATGGTGTTAATAAAATGATTGCACACATAGAAGAATGAGGCAAGACTAAAAAGAGTGGGGATAAAAAGGCAATAGAAAATGGCAAGTAAATAGCAAAGAAGGAAAAACAAACTGATCAAGAAAGTAATGGTTGTAGATGTGATCAAATGTTGTACGTAATCCCCTTACAGAGAGAGAGATGCTACATCAGTGAGAGAGTAGATTTTAGAGGGACCATATTGATCAGGAGAAAGTTAATTAAGGTGCACTTCAAAAATCTATTGGAAAATGATGTTTTGGTGTTGAAAAATCCTCTAATCGATCATCTTGAAATCAAGACACATGAATATGAAAAAATATAAAATTTCGAGTCTGAAAAATAATGTATCTTGCAACACATTATTTGGCTGTCTATTTTCAATATTTTTATGTATTTATAGATCTACTTGATTTCAACCGTTTTTGAAATTGAAAATTTTATAATGAATTATTAGGCCATCCTAAAAAATATTTTATGTCAAAATTACATCTTATGATAAAATTTGGAGGTGCACCTGAAGTTTATTGTTTAAGCTTGCAACCTTATACAAAGCACACCTGATTGATTAAGCCCCATATTTTGAGGCTTAGAATGGTTGAAATCAAGGGAATAGACCATTGGTGGAGAATTGGGGGGCCATGTGTCACTTTAATTATCATTTTTTTACTTTTTCTGGTTTGGAATGTGAAGGTTTGTCTTCTCTTAAGACCTTTGTTTTCTAGTGATGGGTTTCCTTAAGAGTCAATGTTAATTGAAAACTACTCTGAAATATAATACTTGGTACAGGTTGCTGGAGGGTTGGAGGGCAATGAAGGTGCTCTGTAATTTCCCATCAAAATTGTATAATGAATTGTAAGGCTTTATAGGAGAAAAACCATCTGAGACGGTTCTCTACTTCAACATCTTGAGAAAAGTGAGGCCCATTCCACTCACTTTCTTGAGAAAAGTAAGGAGATGCCTACCGCATTTCTGAAGCCACAATTGCAAGACATGTCTATTAAGTTATCTCCCTCATATCTACTCTCTTTCTTCCTCTCTATCTAATATCTCTCTCAAAAGTCTTCCTCTCTCTCTCTCTTGTATTACACCAAATATCTCTCTAAAGGATAAGGCCTTATGTAGCTAGTAAACAGCTTTATAAGATCTCACACATACTCTTCATAGAAGTTCTCTAGAATATATCTCCCTCTAAAAGCTACTCTCTCTCTCTCTATTAAATTTTTGGGGTTGGTAACACCAAAATGACCACCCCATAGAAGATTAATTTGAGTGATATAAGGATAAACATGATTATGCGTGTTCCTATCTTGTAGAAACTTGACTGATATTACTTTCTATTTTGTAGGAATGTAAATCCTAATATTTTAAGGGGTCAATATCTTTCTATAATTGAGTTACCACAAAATGGGATTTTATGGTATGCTTGGGGATCAAGTTAGGTCTTTAATAAAATTTATACAAGGCCTTCATATAAGTTGCTTTTGTGTGCCCTATTTGAGTCACTATATCTACGGAAGATTGATCTCAAACCTGTTGTGTTTATGTGGCATTTAAAGGCCTTATGAGAGTTTGGCTGATCATTTTATGTAGTGAAACATAATCTCAATGGGAGTGTGGTCCTCTTGTGGACTATACTAGGCAAGTGTGATTTGTCGATACTCGGACTAGGCTCGACGTGCTAGGCCAACCGAGTTTAGAAAAACTCAAAATACCAAGGCATAGGGATCTACCGAGAAAGGTTTAATGGGTTAGCCCTTGATGTCGGAGTATGCCCAGATGAGGGCCGACAAGCTGTGTGGCCCTTGCGTGTGATGAATAGCCTTTAGAGACATTGCTAAACCTCATCGTTATATTATCACACAACATGTATATAAATAGCCATTTTGAGATTCACCTTCATCAATGAAGGTGAAGCATATACATGTGCGAGAGATTACCAATATGCACCATAGAGTCGTGGTTGCATCATGGTTTAGAGGACCATGATTTTTTGTCTCCAGGGAATAATCTGAAATCCATAAACTGGGATTGCGTCAATAGATTAACCTGAAATCCATAAACTGGGATTGCATCCCTTAATCTATTGGCCGGCCTTGGTGGTCCAATCATGAGCCCCTGCAGTGGACTGTAGGTTATGGGGATTGTTGAGTAAGTTTGAGAAAGCTAGGTGGATTGTGGTTCGCAGTTGAAGGTGGAGTGCTCCTGTATATTGATAAATTCATATATCTAACGGATTTGATTCTTATCAAAATTAATTAGTTTTAATTAATTTTATGATATATGATTTTTAGAATATTTATTTGAATTTTTTTAAATCTTGTGATATTTTAGTTTTGTCATTTGGATTTATAAATTAAGATAAATTAGTTTTTCAATGTTTTAAATAAAATATAAGATTTAAAAATTATAAATACAAAATAAAATATTTTTTAAAATTATATAAGAACGTCCATGGGCCCAATTTAGAATATGTGGATTTGGGTGGGGCCCACATGGCCACCAAAGGGTGACACGCCCCACCCATAGGGACTAACTTGTTCTCCGGGTAATAGTTATTCCCTTATTTGTTGGCTTATCTTTTGGGTATACCATAAGAATGTTAAATATTTGAAATATATAGTAAATCTTTAAATTAATGAGTCGGGCTAGCTTGTTCTCCGGGTAATAGTTATCCCCTTATTTGTTGGCTTATCTTTTGGGTATACCATAATAAGGTTAAATATTTGAAATATATAGTAAATCTTTGAATCAAGATTTCTATATAAAGAAGCTCTCCCAACTCATAAAATCTAAACACCTGTTATCTCATCTCTCTAAGGGTTTATCTCTCTTTCACAAACATCTCTCTATGGGTGGCATGCCCCACATACGTACATCCCAACCAAAATCTCTCTCAAGCCAAAGGGGCACGCCCAAGTATTCTCTCTCTCTTTTCTAGATGGTACCCCAAGGTACACCGGGTGTAATTTCTCTCTGTTCTAAGTGGTACCCCAAGGCACACCCCAACCAAAATCTCTCTCAAGCCATCTCAAGCCAAGGGGGCACGCCCAAGTAATCTCTCTCTATTTTCTAGGTGGTACCCCAATACACATCCTAACCAAAATCTCTCTCAACCCATCTCAAGCTAAGGGGGGCGCGTTCAAGTAATCTCTCTCTCTCATTTCTAGGTGGCACCCCAAGACACAACCTAACCAAAGTCTCTCTCAAGCCAAGGGGCAAGCCCAAGTAATCTCTCTCTCATTTCTAAGCCGTATCCCAACCAAAATGTGGGGACACGCCCAAGTAATCTATCTCTTGTTTCTAGGTGATACGCCGACCAAAATCTCGCCAAGGAGATAGACAGTGTACTTAAATGATAATTAAACTTAGAAAATAAATGACTTAAAACTTTGTGGAATTCCCTTCCCCACAGCATGTCTTCATCCGTCTTTCTGACTTACTTAGTCAATTCATAAGACGAAGCGTCCACTCTTAATTTTGGTGGTAAATTGTGTATGATTATTTACAATAAAAGATAAATGTTATAATATTGCATGGAAACTCAATTATAGTTTAGTATAAATGACAATAAAAAATATTAAAAATGGGATGTGCGCATACGCCTTGTGGATAGTAATAATGTTAAGAAACTCTACTAAATAAAATACTCCAGTAGATACACATGTAAAAAGTTATATAGTTTTTACTCCTAATTATTATTTTTTTGCATATTCTATAGCATGAAATTATTATTAGTAGTATTTTTGTATTGGAGTTTACTACATAATTTTAAATAATAATTTTTTTAATAATCTCTGAAGTTGCTGAAGGGATTTTACAATCCCCTAAAATCCACAAAAAAATATTAATATCTAACAAAAAGAGAATATAACATACTTTCATAGTAAATTATATAAAAAAAAATTGCAATAAAAAACTAAAGATTTAGCCTTAAAAATGTTATTGCATAAACTTAATAACTAAAAATATAAGTAATACCTCTCGAAAGCATGTCTATTAGCAATGTTATCAAATTCGCTTCGCTTCGGCCAAAGAGGCTGAAGCCTTCGGAATTTAAGCATAAACCGAAGTGAAGAGAAGCGTGGTACTATGGCTTCCGTCAAATTGTATCGCTTCGGGCTGCTTCGGGCTTGCTTCGGTCGAAGCTTTGGGCTTGCTTTGGTCGAAGCTTCGGGCTTGCTTTGGTCGAAGCTTCGGGCTGCTTCACGTAAAAGTATTTTTTTAATGTTTGAATTTTTTTTTATTTTTTCCATTAATTTTTATATATTATTTATAAATATCTAATTTATTTAAATTTTTTTTTTTTAAAAAAGTCCTAAGTCTTCTCTCGAATCAACTGAGGTGCTTCATTTTTGTCACCAAACTGAAAAAGACAATATGACAACATTGTCTATTAGTACACCTGAATCTAGGTTAAAACAGAAAGGCACTGATCAATATTCCAAATGAAGAGTGAAGCACGTGCACATTGTTCAAGAAACCTCACATTTTTAAAGTTATGAAATTAATAATATATAACAATATTAAAAATCCAAAAATAAAAATAAAGCTAGGGTCTTATTTCCCATTTTTGGGTGCGTACCTCGATAGTTAATTTAATTAAAAAAGAAAGAAAGTTTTGGAATATTTATTTTAGAGAAAGTATAAAATAAGACCATTTATCTTTGGTACAAGGTGGTCACATTAATCTTTACCATTAGATGTGAAATTGGGTGGCTGCAATTATTCCATTGACTAAGCTCAAATTTTAAAAGAAATTTTCTCGAACTTTGTGGCACATCCAAGCTATCAAATTTTACATCGGATGGTTGTAACTAATTGTTACCACCTTGTATCAGAGGTAAATGGTCTCATTGTATACAATCCCATTATTTTAAACTGGTAGCACATTTTTATGGAAAAAGGAAACGTGAAAAAATTATCTAGAAATTTATTCATAGTATTTCTTAAAAATAATTCTTTCCTGAGTTTTATAATCATAAAAATGTATTTAAACAAGTTTTTGTTATAAGGGTGCGGTTTGTATAGAGCTGAGGCTATAAACAATCAATTTTGAGCCCACCTTCAAATAGTATTCAGAATTGTAGTTTCGATATTGAAAATATTTGAGTCGCATTTAAAATATATTTTTATATTTAATTATGAAATTTAAAGCAAGAAAAATAGTGTAGATCGAGCAGATCTATGAAACCTTGAATAACTTAAAAATTGATGGTCCTAAAATGCGTAACAAGATACACTATTTCCAAAACTTGAAATCTATTTTTTTCTCATGTCCATGCATCTTGATGTTGACATGATCAATTTAAGTATATTTGGGCATCAAAACAACCTCTTCTAGTGAAATTTTTGAGGTAGGCTCTAATTTGATTGTTTAGAGCCTAGGCTCTATATAAACTTTTCCCTCGTTATAATAATATTAAAAGGGTATTTAGAATTTTATTATTAAAAATACTAAATTATATTTTTTTAAAAAATAAAAATACTAAATTATAAATCGTTCACAAAATTTAAAATCATGAAAACTCATTAGAAACTAACGAAATTTCTAAAAATTATGAAAATCAGCTAGTGAAAGTATATTTTTAACTCATTATTTTGGGGTGAGAATATTATTATTATTTTTATAATAGTACCGTTAAAAATGACTAAATGTGAGTACGTGACTCAAAGTCTTTGTGACCTGTATGTTTAATAATTATAAGTATGATTGTAGGATTATTATCATAAATATCATTACTTATATCGTATATTATGATTTCATTATACCTTTTTTAAATTTTTCCTATATATTAAAATGTTTAATTAAATAGCATTTTTTTCAAATAAGACTCGCCACTAAAAACAACTTTTTTTAAAAGAAATAGATTATGAATTTCTATACTTACTAATTTCATGCATGACCAATCTTTTAAACCATTTCTTGCTCGATTTAGATTGGGAAAATCGTATACGGATTTTATGTAACCATGTGCTATGGATTGAATCCATAGTCAATCCTATTTCTGATAGGATATACACAGTTAACAATTGAATCCAATTTTTCCAATTATTTATATATCCCTAATAGTGCAAGAAAAAGGCCCGGCCCCATGTTGTTCAGGAATAATGGAATAGTGTTGTTGAGTTTCTTGACCCTTTGACTTAAGAATAGTCAGTTCTATTTCTTGATAGGTGCTGGGAAGGGATATAACTCAACGGTAGAGTGTTACCTTGACATTGTGGAAGTCATCAATTTGAGCATGATTATCCCTAAACTAATGCAATCTTTTTTATTTTGACTTGCTCCCCGCCACTGTGATCGAATAAGTTATCAATAATCCAAACCACATTAATGACTAGTGCCAAAATTTAAATAAATCATTAAAGATGAGTTTCATCCAAAAAATAAAAAAACTTAGGCATTTACTCATTTGCATCAATTTTATACGGGTCTGGGCATATATTGAGAGAGAGACCTAAGGCTGAAAACTTTCCCAGGCGAGGTGCTCTAAATCGTAGGTACGAGGGTTATATATAGAGCTTGTTGGAGTTGTTGAAGAGAGAGAGAGGGAGAAAGAGAGAGAATAAAAAATAGAGAAAATTACATATATATCTGTTATATTTTACGTTATTATGGTTATATCTAATAGTTTCCGTTATTATTCATCTGTCCGTTTTTTATCTTTCATAATGCCTTTTTTTTGAAATGACATTTTTTCTCTTTTTCGGATGTTCAACATCTGTATTTATAAAAATTTCGGATGTTCAACATCTGAAAACAACCAGCTAGAACTGTCACTTAAAAATTTCGGATGTTGAACATCCGCAATTTTACGCCCCAAGACTTCCCCCGCACGAGCGAAAACTTATATATGTTTATTTTTATAGAGTTGGGAAAAACCGATCTTTAAAAGAACATACCCCCTTTTATCGTCCCTTAATACAGTGACCCACTAAGTTGAAGAGATTGACTCACTATTTTGGACGTGATTGGTATCGTTCTTATTCTTTCTGCATACGGTTGATTAATTGAAGTTTATTTATCTGTTATTATTTAGAATATTTAATTTTGTTAATAACATTTGTTGTGTATTTGAGATTAATAAATGGAATTTGTTTAATATTGATGAAGTTGTTTTTTTATATAACTAGTTGTTGTTAGTATCATGTTGATACATTATATTCTTTGTTTTGGCGAAATAATTGCTGAACTTGTTTTTTTGTAATTAAATTTGTTGTTCATTTTGTGCTTCTGTGAGTATTACTCACACACTATTTCAATCTATTACGTAATACTCAGATTTTATGAACCCTAAAGTAGTTAGAAGTATCCCAATTTTTGGGAACTTTTTTGTAATACTAATTCTGCTATTCATTTAATACATGAGTATTGATGATCGCTACTGACAATTTTAGTAGTACACTATTTCAATGTATTATGGAATACTCAGATTTTATGAACCCTAAAGTAAGAAATATACCAATTTTTGGTAATTTTTTTGTAATGATTTTTTATAACAATAACTTTGCTATTCATTTAGTACAGTAGTATTGACGATGGCTACTGAGGGAGTGCAACTGGTATTCCGATATGAGGGGTCATTTGAGACAAAATACAGATGACGGACATGTTATTTATAAAGGAAGAAAATTGAAGGTCACCAAGTATAATGGGAATAGTTCCTTGGCCGAACTAAAAAGTCATTTTGCAAATTTAACCAAGTGTGATCCAAACAAATTAGCTATTATGTACCACAATACAAGTCTATCTAGTGGGCTTGATTTGATTGATGTTAGTAATGATATAGATGTATCTTTTATGTTGGGAGGGGAATATTCGAGAATTGTAGTATATATTGTTGAGGCACAACAAGAATTTATTGCTGAGGGCCCATCTTCAAGGAATAGGTATTTTTTTTCATCTGTAAATTGTTTTTTTTAATCTTATATGTGTAGAAATTGTTGCTTCATCTTACACTCTATCTTTTTTCAACAGTTGGCGTAACACTTTACCTGAGCAAAATCAAAACATTGGAGTGGTGCCCAACCCTGAGCTCGTACTAGAGCGTGATATGGAGGACATTGAACCACTAGAGAGTCCATGTAGAGGAGTTGGTAATGAGGTTCAATTGAATGTTGGGAAATTTTTTGAAAATGTTAATGAATGTCGGCATCATCTAGTTGATTTTGTAATCCACAACAATATGTTTTGAAGTTTGACAAAAGTGAATTAGAACAAGTGTGGGCAAGTTGCAAGGAAGATGGATGCACATGGCATGTGCGGTGCTTACGAGTTGGCAGCACTGCATTCTTTAAAGTGAAGTCCATGGTTAAGGAGCACACATGTAGTGGTTCAATAGGGAGGGTCCATCAACCACTAGCTCGTAGTGATTGGGTGGTAAAAACGATTAAAGGCCACCTTCTTGACCAACTAAAAATTAAAGCATATTGTAAAGGATGTTCAACGTGACCACGGGGCCAAGCTTTTCTACATGAAAGCTTGACAAGGAAAAGAGGTTGCTAGAGAGATGATAGATGGATCACATGAACAACAATACCATGACCTTCCTCTATATATTGAGAAGATCAGAAGAACCAACCCGGGAACCGAAGTTCGCATCCACACAGATGAAGGCAGGTTCAAACGACTATTCATTGCCTATCGTCCATGCATTATGGGGTTTGTCAATGGATGCAAGCCACTAATTGGTATTGATGGAACATTCTTAAAAAGAAAGTATCAAGGCATTTTATTGTCCGCTATCGCGGTAGATGCAAATAATGGGCTCTTTCCATTGGCATTTACAGTGGTTGAGATGGAGAATTACCAAAGTTGGTATTGGTTCTTAAGTATATTGAATGAGATCTTAAATGTGTACCTTAATCTGACTGCCTTAACCATTATATCAGATCAACAGAAAAGCGTGCCAAAAGCAATAGAAAAATGCTTTCCAACATGTTTTCCATTATTTTGCATGCGACATATGGGTGAAAAATTCAAGGGCTTTATGAAGAGGTCAGCAAATACTGAAGTATTGCTGATGCTGTTTTGGAAGGCTGCTCGTAAAGCGACCATTGGTGGGTTTGAAAAAATAATGTTTGATATACAGTGTGCCGACCTAGAGGCATATGATTGAATTAAAAATATTCTACCTAAATTTTGGGCAGATACTTATACAATCATCTTACATCAAACATGGTCGAGTCTTTCAATGCTTACATTTTATTGGCTCGAGAGAAGCTGATCATTACAATGTGTGAAGAAATAAGGATACTGTTGATGACCAGGTTTGAAGAGAAGAGGGAATTAGGTAATACTTGGAGTGGCATGTTAGTGCTGAAGGCCCAGTAATTACTTGACACCGGAAAGATGAAGGCTCGATTTTTGTACAAAGTTATATTCACCATGGACACGCTTTTTGAGATCCACTATCTTGGGAAGAAGTACGTTGTTGATTTAATGCAGTGGACATGCAGTTATAGAAACTGGCAACTCAGTAGCATTCTGTGTGCCCATACTATTGTGGCCATTAACCATATGCATATGGATCCCACTGTGTACTGCCTTAAGTATTTTACAGCGGAAAACTTTAGAAGGGCATTTGAAACTCCCTTTGCACCTGTCCCAGATGATATTGAGTTGACAGGTATTTACAACTGGACAGTGTTGCCACCATGGACTACACGCCTTTCCGGTAGGCCAAAAAAGCAACGAAGAATATCCGAGACGGAACATCTGATTACCAGCTCGTTGAAGTGCAAACAATGCGGCGTAGAGGGTCATAATAGGAGGATATGCAGAGAACCGATATAGTGAACTTGATATTAATATTGTATTTTTGTATGGAATTATGATTTTCATGAATTAATGAATTGAGTGAATATTGTGTTTTTGTTGTCAAAATTGTGTCAGTGCAATCAGAATTCTTTGTTGTCATAAATCTTCTAATTGATGAGTTTGCTAATTTTGTATCGAGATAGATGATTTCAATATCGGAAATTTTTGTGATAGCTTTAAAATAAAAAAAATGAAATTCATATCCATACATCCAGAAATGAGTTATTCTTATGTCCATGCATCCAAAAATGATGTCCATTTTTTTATCTTGTCAATGCATCTTGATGTCCATGATCAATGTGATGTTTAAACAATTTCGAATGTTCAACATCCAATATTGACATATTTTCAGATTTTAAACATCCGAAAATGGTACTGTCACAATGAGTTTGTGGATGTTCAACATCCAAAAAAATAATATTTTCGGATGTTGAACGTCCGAAAACTCACTGTGAAAATCTCATACTAAGTTTTCGGATGTTCAACATCCGAAAATCATTGTAAAAATCTAGGAAGTAAGTTTTCAGATGTTCAACATCCGAAAATATTACTTTTTCAGATGTTGAACATCCGAAAACTCATTGTCAAAATCCAAGC
>NW_006494916.1:1720581-1742937 GCF_000471905.2 Amborella trichopoda | reverse complement strand
ACGTACGACGAGAGAGAGAGAGAGAGACAGAGACAGACAGAGAGAGAGAGAGAGAGAGAGAGAAGAAGAGAAGAAGAAGAGAAGAGAGGTAGGTGAGAGAAGGGGAGGGGTTGGCGTCTTGTATTTATACGCAACAATCGGAACCTCCACGCCATTTCCCGTCAACTGCCTCCCGTTTCCGACCCTTTGCTGCCAATTCATGACGAGGGATGTTTAGAAACTGGGAGAATTATTTATTCAATGAATATTCCATATTTTAATTATTTTCTTGGTCGATCATAAAGGAAAGAGGAACTTCCATTTCTACCCCAGACTGCGTCTAATATTTGCAGCCCTAGCCCTCCAAATTAATCAAGAATTTTAGGAAGCTAAGCAGCCCATCATCCACCACTTTCCAAATAATTACATACATCCCTACTCTCCAATAAACCAATAAAATAAAATGGCATGTTAATTTTTTATGAGATGGGAACTTTTCTTTTTAATCAAGTCCAAAATATTTAGGCGATTCATCATTCATATTCTTCGTAATGTTGTTTCTCGTAAAGTTTCAAAAGGTATTTTGATCATTATATTTTATCAAAAATATATTTTTAATATTTTTTCTAGGTGCACCCCAATGAGAATATGGCACTTACCAAATTTCATATTCATATAATTTGTATAAAAAAACTAAAAATAAAATAGTTTGAGAAGTCAGATCTAAGATCAAACGGTGAGTGGCTCTCTTGATCAAAATTGAACTGCTGGGTGGTAGGAGAAGCATAGATCTTCTATGCGATAGAAAAAATATATAAACCTTTCCCATCTTACGAACTCACACTCTCTCTCTTCACCAGCTGGTCTTGTCTTTTCTAAAGTCAAAGTCAAATGTTTAGTGTCCTTATTTTTTATTTAGTTATTTTTTTTTTAACGAATATTGGGTCATTAATTTGTACATATATTAAAATTATATTATATAAACATATTTAAAAATACTTATGCTTGCGTACCTTATCACTAAAATAATCTAGGTTATGCTCTCAGCCATGATCCTAATCTGATAGTTAAAAATATATGTTACTATTTGATTTTTAATCTTCTTTTATACTTGACACCATCACGCACCATATAAAAATTATAAAAAATATTTTAAACATTTAAATTGACTAAATTATGTCCATCATTATCATTATATAACATATTATTTACAACGTCCATTTTCAAGATTTTCATTTGTATATAGATCTACTTGATTTTAATCATTTTTGAATTTTTAAAATTTTAAAATTTTAAAATTTTATAATTGCATATAAAAATAGATTTTGAGATAATCCTAATAACATTTTACATTAAAATTATATATCATGATAAAATTTGAAGGGCACCGTACCTCTACACCTACTGGGGCGTCCATATGGAAATTGCACCCTAAAAGCAATCCTTCAAATAAACAAAAAAATCCTTCTATGAAAACAATCCTTCCATTAAAAGCAATCCTTCAATTAAAAAATAAGAAAAAAATAAAAAAATAAAAAAAAAGAAGGAAAAAACAAAAAAACAGTCGAGAGGGGTGAAATGAACATGGGGGGTCATGATTTGTTAGGAAATGGGTTGAGATCGTGATGGTAGTACCCTATATCTTGGTCACCAAGTTGCAGTTTCCATTTCCATTATTAACACCACTCCACTAACACTTTAAAAAAGCTTATACTTCTAATCTACTTAAAAAAATGAGTGGGACCTGTCTTCTCCACATAATAACTCCCCCACAAAATTACTCAAAAATAAAATAAAAAAAGAAGTGTCATGATTCGCTACGAGGAATAATATTTTTCTTCCATTTTGGAGGAGCCGTTTTACTTTCACCATTGAAGGTGGGCGGTGAACAAATGCTCAAAGTTTGATATGGTGCTAGTAGACTAATTTCACACAGAGAATGGGGTTGAGGTCATGGTAGTAGTGCCACTAGTGCCTCGGCTACCGGTCTAGGTTTTCATTCCCACTGATGCATTTGAAAATCGTTCATTATTTCTAGAAACGGGTTGGGGCCGGTATTCCTCACTGATCTACCCAAAAAAAAATGATTGCGCATACATAAGAAAGAAGCAACTCTAAAAATTTGAGGAGAAAAACGCAATACAAAATGACCAGTAAATAACAAAGGAAGAAAAACAAATTGATCGAGGAAATAATGGTTGCAGATGTGGTCAAATATTCTACATGATTCCCAAATCAGAAACTTGAAAATAAACCCACAAATACTTTCAAAATCCCTACTCTAAATCTTCTACTTGAAAAAACGGATGGGTCCTATCTTCCCCACAGACTCCCCTACATAATTACTCGGAAAAAAAAAAGAATGTCATGATTCGCTATGAGGAATAATATTCTTTTTTCACATTCCAAAACCGCTAATTATTTCCCAAAAACAAAGAATGAAGGCACATTAAGAAGAAAGAAGGAACTCTAAAAAGTTGGGGAGAAAAACACAATACAAAATGACAAGTAAATAACAAAGGAAGAAAAACGTACTGATCAAGGAAATAATGGTTGTAGATGTCATCAAATGTTCTACGTGATTCCCAAATCAAAGAGTAGAAAGAGAAATAGTAAGATGAAAAATAATTGATGAATGAAATAAAGGTGCAGAGATGATCAAATGTTGTACGTGATTCCATTAAGAGAGAGAGAGACGCTACATGAGTGAGAGAGTAGATTTTAGAGGGAACATTTTGATTAAGAAAAAATTATATAAAGTTCAACCTTAAATTGTAGAATTAAGGTGCACTTCAAATAAAAAAATACTATCGGAAGCAGTTTTGTTGTTTAAAAACCCTCTAATTGATCATATCCATATCAAGACACATGCATATAAAAAAACAAAATTTCGAGTCCCAAGAATAGTACATCTTGTAATAGATTATCTTGATCAGCTATTTAAAAAAACAGCGAGTCGGCTCGGAATCTCCCAGTTTAACCCGAGAATCGATCATACTGTGCCAATTCAATACAACAGCGGCGAGTCGGCACTGAATCTCCCAGTTCAACCCGGGAATCGGTCATACTGTGCCAATTCAGTAAAACAGTGAGTCGCTACAGTAAATATAGCAAGTCATTACACTATTTTTTGAGCAATTTGTTCTTTCTGAGCGAGATTTACAGTTTTTTTGAGTGGGTTAGGGTTTTCGGCAAATTCGAGAATCTAGTGACCATTTCCATTTCTTTAATCCAATGCTTTTGCTAAATGATCATGTTAATACTAGCTGTCATCTAAATCAAGTTATGTGATTTTTTGTCTTGTATTTTTTTTTACCATTTTTTTTAAGTGTGATTTTCTGTTTTTTTGAGCGGGTTTGGGTTTTCTGCAAAACCGTGAATCATGGGACCATTCTTCATTAATTTGATCCAATTTTTTTGTCGTATGATCGTGTTAAGATTAGCTTTCATCAAAATCAGTTAACATGATTTGTTATTTTGTATTTTTTTTATGATAGGTTTTTAGCAAAATTTGTTTGTTTTATATTTTTTTTACTAATTATCAAAGGAATATGTAAAAATACAGAAATCTAAATGTTTTAAAATTCTATTTTAAATTTAAATTTTAAATTTTTTATTTTTTTACCATTTTTTAAATTTATTTGGGTGTATGTTTTAATTATAAAATTGATTTTCTGTTGTTTACCATTGTAAAATTGAGTTTTTTGTTCACTATTTTTAAAATTTTAATTTTAATTTATTTTTAGGTGTTTACCATTTATTATAAATTTGATTTTTTGTTTTAAAATCATATTTCATTTTGGTTTTAGGTCGTATTTTGTATGCTTTATTGTAGTCCATGTATGATTATATGCTTCATTCATGATAGTTCTATGCTCATTCTTTTGTTTGATGTAAATTTAATGGTTTACAGTACTTCAAAGAGGGAAAAAAGAACATCTCAATATTTGTAGATTGATGCAATAAAAAGAAAGTTAATAATATAGTACCCCATTTCTTATTGGATTCTTAAAAACCAACATTTATAGTGATTTTTGGTAATTTTTTCGAATTTTTTTAGGGCCAAATCTGACCGATCTGGCCGATTCGCCGATCCGAACCGTCGATTCACCTGTTCGGACTGGTTTTTGGGGTACCCCATCCGGGACACTAATCCATTTTTTAAATCATCGGTATTTATAGATCTACTTGATTTGAACCATTTTTTTACTTTAAAATTTTATAATTAGAGATGAAAATAGATTATCAGGTCATCCTAATAATTTTTCTATGCTAAAATTACATCTGATGATAAAATTTGGTGGTGCACCTTTAAAGTTGCAACCTTATACAAACCACAAATTTTGAGGCTTAGGATGGTTGAAATCAAGGGAAATGGACCACCAGTTTAGACTTGACTGGGGGGTTGGTGATGCGTTACTTTCCCTTAAGTTTAATCTCCCTTAAGATAAGATAATCCTTAAGAGTCAATGTTGCCTGAAAACTACTAAGGAAAATAATATCTTGATACAAGTTGCTGGAGTGTTGGAGGGCAAGGAAAGTTGTCTGTAATTTCCCATCAAAATGAATTCTTGAGAAAAGTGAGACCCCTACCACTCACTTTTTTGAGAGCAGTAAGGAGATACCTACCACATTTTCTAAAGCCACAATTGCAAGACATGTCTATTAAGTATCTCACTCACATATCTCTCTCTCTCTTTCTTCCTCTCTATCTAAAATCACTCTCAAAAGTCTTCCTTCATAAAATTTTCCAACATTATGCTTGGAGCTCAAGTGGTTCAATCCCATGTTTCATCTTCAAGAGTGAAAAGATTAAAAATAAATAAAAAAATAAAAAAAATAATAAAAAAAAAACAGAAGATGGAAAAAAAGAAAAAGATGAATGAAAAAAATGAACACTCAAACTAACCATTTTACATTTAAATAGCTTTTGTTAAAAAAAAAAAAAAACCATCAGTCAGTGTACGTAGGAAATAAACCCTTAGGAAATAAACAATGGCTTAGAACCGTGTGGAATTGCCCTCCTCACAGCATGTCTTCATCAGTCACCCTGACTTAGTAAGTCAATCAATAAGACAAAGCGCGCACTCTTTAAGTCCATATTACATTCTGTATGTTTGTTAGAGAGGGCTTCCTCCAAGAAATTACAAATCCACATCGCATTCCCTTGAATTGGACCTATTTTCTCTTTCTTTTTTTTTCTTCTCCAAGAAAGAGATGTCTGGGAGGGAAAGTCAATGTCTGAGTGTTCATTGTTTTTTTCTTCTCCAAGAAAGAGATGTCTGGGAGGGAAAGTTAATGTCGGAGTGTTCCTTGCCAACAAGGTTGATTGTTCTCTTGCCGATCATGCTATCCTCGATCATGCTCCTGTATTTTGAGCAGATTTTTTACGTTTAATCCGTGTTTTGAAAAACGGATTGGATGGCCGAATAGATCACATGATCAGGTTGACCCAGATGGGTAAATTTGGGGACCTCAAAATACTCCGTTCTAACTTCTATCACACATATTACCATGCCAAACTTACAAGTCCTTGTATTTCTTCTTCTTTTATTAATGTTAATTTGGGACTTGGTTTCATGTTGTGCGACCGGCTACCACAGCCCTCCTCATGGGTCTTCAATAATTGTAAGTTGCATAATTCCGCACACATTTTGATTGAATGTGAAACACACCCATCCCCATAAATAAGACATGGAATTCTATGAAACACTGAAGTTGAGGGTTACTTTCCATGAGCTGAAGGGCGCCCTACCTACACCTACATGCTTTCAAGCATTTCTAGGGATGTTTACAGGAAGCTTCAAACTTCCCTTTCTGTCGGAACCAGGGTTTTCAAAATGGTCTAATTCGACTTGGAAATTTTGCTTCTATGATGGGAAAGTTCTTATTTTGAATTTCCTCTTCTTAAAACATTTATGATTATATTTGTCCTTTATTAACCATGCATAAAGTGATGTGTATAGTGTGTTTCCTCAATTTTCATTGGAAACCTTCGAAATGCGCACAAAAAAATGGGAACCATAGTAACAGTCAAAATACAGACGAACCAAGGTCCTGAGAGAGAGGGAGAGGCAAATTACGAAATAATCCAAATTTTTTATAACGGGCTGTTAGGGGATTTAGTTACGCTAGTGGGTGCCACAATGTGATAAAAACAAAGGAAAATTGTTTCATGCAGGCTGGACTGCTTTTCTACAATATGCGGTCTAAATGTATAAAGCACTCATTTTAAAAATGGATGCAAATAGGTAGTCCATCTAAAATCAAGTGTAATTAACTGTCCAAATGTTTTTTTAATATATTTATTATTTATAGGTTTCAATTTTTTTTTTTTTCAATATTCATGATCTCTATGTTAAAGATTATATATTCTCTAAATATTAGGATCAAATTAAATTTTAAAAATATATTTACTGCCAAGTTCGTATTTCTACAATATGTGGGCTGGACGCATAAAAACCGTATCCTAAAACAAAAAGCTTTACTGGACTGCGTTTGAATACATCATTACAGTGTTATGAGAGTTGGCTCAGCCAATGTACTGGGCCCTTGGCAAGTAACTCGCTTAAGTCCAGTCCAAGTTAAAAGAAAGAAAATAATAAAGATCACAAAATTGATATGTATTATATAACCACCCAATTTATGATGTTTACCACACATAGTACTGAACAAGACGTTTGTAAGCAGTTGAGTTAAAATGTGCATAGATCATTAGCATTTTTCTACACGAATCATGGTCTGCCATTCTGTTCTATTAAATACCATATCTTCAGTGAGACTATAAGCCCTTATATCTTTCTAAACTACTTCCAACTACATCCTTTTGGGCATACCCCTTGCCGCCCTTATATCTTTCTAAACTACTTCCAACTACATCCTTTTGGGCATACCCCTTGCCCTTTTATGTCTTTTTCACTTGAACGAACTTGCACCTCTTAACAAGTGTTGTACTTGGTCGGCGCCACACATGATAGGCCTATCTAAGCCACTATCTCTCATCTTATCGCTTATTAGTGCCACACCTAAATTCTCTTGAATGAATTTATTTCGAATTTTATCCCTTCTTATCTTACCACTCATCCATTTCAACATCTTTATCTCCGCTACACTCATTCTATGAGTATATTGTTTTTTGTCTGCCCAACATTCAGCCACATAGAGCAAAGTCGGTCTCATAGCTGTCATGTAGAACTTGCCTTCAGTGATCACATAAATCTCCAGTCGCACATCTCCACTTCGCCCACCCAGCTCTAATTCTGTGTGCGATATCTTCCTCAATCTCTCCATTTTCCTAGATTATCGACCCAATATATAAAAAATGTGATAGTTTTTGTATTTCTTGGCCTTCAATCAAAATGTGCACACACACATAGTATACAATCTTTGCCGAGGTACTCGGCTGAGTTCTAGTAGACTCGTTCGAGCCCAAAAACAATAAATCACTAACATTTTAATTTGTGTGGCATATTGCACAAAGAGGAAATCTAACACAAATTCCAAAACGTAAAAGATGGTTTAGGCCATTATTCGAAAACTCAGGCAACTACTTTGGACTCACCCGAGTAACTCAGAAGGCAAGCCTGAGTATCCCAAGTTTGGTGGTGATGCTTGAGATTTAAAAAAAATTATAAAAAATCCAAAGGAATAAGAAATTTATTTGTAGTATGTTACTCTATCATTTCGACAAAGATTTTTGGAAGTGTTTTTTAGATTATTTCTAAAATACACCTAATCACGGATTGATTGTTTCAAAATACATTTTCACTATTTGTTTTTAACCCCATTTAGCTGTGTTTTATTTAATTTTACTTTAAATATATTTTTCATATTTTTTAGGACCTTTTTTTGTTTTTTAACACTTTCTGGCCAAAACCTGCCAAACTCGAGTCAAGTTACCTGGATTCAGCCCAACCCTGTGGGCCGAGGCATTCTTTCCTACATTGGTTTTAGACTAATTATAATACTCTTCCTTGAGAGCATTTGCTTAATTTTTTTCTACTTTTTTTGAAACCTTAACAAGTATTTCATTACACTATCAAAATTGATTTGCAGCCAAATCATTTTGATATAAAAAATTGTTGTCAATGACTTATCTTCGAAATGGAGTAACTAATAATAAGGGAAGGTTAATTCCCTCTTTTGCAAGGCCATCTGCAACCTCGTTTGTTTCCCTACAACATTGTAACATTATTAACTAGTGTATGAGTTTGATATTGATAAGTTTCCTAAAAGAAAAAGAAATCCAAAAAGATTAAGACTCTAGGATATATCTCTTGGTTCTTGAGATATATGTAACACCTATAGGAAGTTTCTTATTTGGTATGGACGTCTAATCTTATATATATGGGATGAACGAGTAGAGAATTTGTGTGCCCTATTTGGGTCGCCACATGGGAAATGTGGCTTTCTCTAAAGAGAGAGGTTGGGCCTCCTTTGCTCCAGAGGCAAGGACTCCTCTTAGAGAGAAAAAAGCTTCCTACACAGAGGAAAACATCACTTAGAGAGAAAAGAGCTTCCTACACAGAGAGAAACACCATGAATGTGCTGAATGTAGATTAAGTTGCTGATTTTTTTATAGAGAAGCGAGTCCCATGAACATTTTGGGTGGTTCTCCTTTCAAAGAGAGAAAGTTTCGGTTGCTTTCAAGGGTCTCTTCCTGGATAGTGGTTTAGCTGTGGAGTAGAGATGAGTCTCTTCCTGAACAGTAGTTTTGCTGTGGAATAGATATGGGTCTCCTCCTGGATAGTGGTTTTGCTGTGGAATATAGATGGGTCTTTTCCTGGACAGTGGTTTAGTTGTGGAATAGAGATGTATCTCTTACTGGACAGTGGTTTAGCTGTAATAGAGATGGATATCTTTTTGGATAGTGGTTAGCTGTGCAATAGGGATGTCTTTTTCTGGATAGTGGTTTAGCTGTGGAATAGAGATGAGGGATTGACGGACAGTTGTTTAGCTGTGGAATAGAGATGGGTCTTTTCCTAGACAGTGATTTAGCTGTGGAATAGAGAAGGGTCTCTTCCTGAACAGTGGTTTAGCTGTAAAATATGTGTCTCTTCTTGGATAGTGGTTTAGTTGTGGAATAGAGATGGAAGATCGACGGGTGGTGCCGATCGAGAGACTGGGTCTAAAAGGGTTTGCTTGACAGGGTATTGTTGAAGGTTAAATTAGTAACTCTATGTCTCAAAATCTATGATGTAGCTTTGATTGATATAATGGATTTCTGTCATGCCCATGGATGTAGCCCTATTGGGCTGAACCACATAAATCTTTGTGTTCTTGTGGTGTGTATGGATGCAGCATTATTGGGGTGAACCACATAAATCTTTGTGTTCTTGGGGTGTATGTTTCATGCTTTATTTTTCGTATTATGGCTAGTGCTCTCTCTTATTTTGTTTTTAACAGAATAAGTACACGATCTTGGTGGAATCTAACCTTTGGAATTCTTTTTTTAATATCTAAAAAGATTCTTAAATCCTAATAATAAAAATATCACGTAAATTTCCAATTTATACTTAACACGTCATACCTATATGGATACCAAAATAGGTGCACATGCATATGCATGCACGTTGACACATGCATTGCGTATAAACATGCATGTACTATCTGCACGAGCATGAAATGCTAGTTTATCCAGTAAGCATGCACCAGAGAACTTTAATGTAAACAAAATTTTACTCAAAAGTCATGTATTAACTTGGACACCTCTTCATCCGTTAATCTGCCTTCTACCAAGCAGATGATATGTAGTTTTTCTTAATATATCTATTATATTTTAGTTATTACAAAAGAGCTTTTTAGTTTCTGTTATTACAGATTTATCTGTTTTTTGAACTTCATAACACCTTTTTTTAAAAAAGATGGAATTGCTTATTCTTGGTTTTTGAAAAACCAAATTTAATAGAGATAAAAAACTTCACAAGTTCCATAAAGAGAAACACAATTTCCTTTTCAGGTTTTTCAAAGCTTAATGATCCGAGGTTTTCATCTGCTATTTCCACCATGTTTGATATTCAGGAGAGAGAATTGATATTCATGGATTGTTTTATGAGTTAATTACATACGGAACCTATATAAATAGAAAAATACGGTATGCTCTTCTTATATGTGAATATTACATCGAAAGTCGGTCAACGAGAATTTTTGTTTTAAGAAATTATCATTCGTTCCAAAGATTCCATACTTGAACGGCTTTTTTTTATTTTTTTTGTCAAAATTTAAGTTGCGGTCTGAAGATAGCATTCTCGAACAATTTTTTTTTTTTTCAAAACTTAAATTTCAACCCCAGATCGAAATTTAAGTTATGAAAAAAAAGGGGTTCGAGAATTCCATCATGGGACCGAAAATTTAAGTTTTAAAAAAAGAAAGCAGTCCGAGGATAGCATCCTCGGACCGGAGGTAATTTTGATATAAAAAAAAAGGTTGTCTTGACCGATTTTGATTGTAATTTTAGAGTATATACCGAGCAACTCATATTTTTTTAACTTATTTAAAGTCCGTACACAAATAACTCATCTTGTATTAATGATAGAATGAGATTATCATGTTCTCAACTTGAACCTAGGAACTATGTCCAAGTTTCCCACAACCTGTGCAACGTTCATCGCACTGTACTTCTCAACCCATGGCATTTTGTACATATTTTCTGGTGAAAATAACAGGAAATCCTCTGAAATAATGAGAGAAAAATCGTTCTATTGAGATCAAGGGTGGAAACGAAGAAGCTTGTTCATGGAGAGAATATAAACCCTCCAATGGTGGGAAATGAGAGAGAGACAAAGACAGAGATTTCACAATTATCTTATTTTTTAAAAATATTTTTATGTGCCCTGAAACTGAAATAGGGTGAGGGCTAGGCAGGAGGAGCGAAATTGATTCATCCATGTTCGAACTTTCTTTTGAAGTTTGTCTTTCGAAATGGTGGTCTTTTGTAGGTGTTGCAGAGGCGATGGACGCTGACCAGTGGGCTTCAACAGAAGCAGTAGAACTGTTTAGTCGTTGTTTAGAGAGAGAAACACGCTTTTTGACGTTTCTTCAAGCCATTGATGTTGGTCTATAAAGCTCCATGTAGGAGTCGGTGTTTCTCTCTTTAAATTTTTGGCCGTATTTGTCTGTATGAACTTTTCAAGTTTTTTCTCTCTATAAATTCGTTTTTTCAAAAACCGAAATGTCGATAATTTAATAGTTTTTGAAAAACCGAAATATTTAAGATTTTAGGTTTTTGAAAAATAAAAAATGGGCAGTTCTATCTTTTACAAAAAAAAAGTATTATGAAGTCTAAAAAACGGATATCTATGTAATAACATAAACTAAAAAGTATATCATAATAACTTTTAACATTTGAGCTTAGTCGATGGGGTAAATGCAATCACCCAATTTTTTATCCAATGCAAATAGTAATTATAACCACTTTGTATCAATTTATATCCAATGTAAATATTAATTGTAACCACGTTGTACCAAAACTAAACAGTCTCATCATATACTTTTACTTACATTAAACCCATCCATATTTAATCGCTAGAGCTTAAATGGTGTAATGGTTGACAACGCAACTGCGTCTATTTCCCATGACAGGAAGCCTTGTGTTTAAAATACAAACTCTCTTGTGAGGATGTTGTTACTTGATAAAATGTACACACTCCTCTCTTGTGAGGATGTTGTTACTTGATAAAATGTACACACGCCTCTGAGGAGAGTTGATATGTCAACCACGTGTCAAAGTGTCGACACATAATATTATGTAAAAATCAAGGTATTTAGGTAATATTGTAGGAATCTCTTTCTTCCATGGTGCAAACGGTTTGGTGTTCGAGAGAGACTATTTTCATGCCCTTTTGCCTAGATATCTTGCCTTTAGCTTAGTGTTGCATGCCGAGATGATATGGCCTAGGCCTCACCCTAATCGGGTCACGCATCAGGTTTGATCGGGTATCTCTATGCACGCATCCACACATGTACACAGTTGTACATGAATAGGTTCAGGATGGACCTTGACCACATGTTAAGTCCAGACTCCAGCTCTGTTAAGTCCGAGACCCAATTCTACCTATTTAGGTCCTGGTCCCTGACCCCGCTTGGGTTAGGTTCCAGCAAGTGTCTAGGTTGTTGGATCTGGACCCGACTAGACTAGGTCCCCTTCTAGATTCCTCCCGCATTCGAGCGTACTGTGGCATCATCGATGATTATGTACTGCAGGTGCCGCTTCCTTTTGCTGAACGTAACATCCATCAATCCATCCGATTCGCTTGTCTTGAGCCTCACCCTCTCACCTCGTGTTCTCGGTCGCCTAACATGTTTGTGGCCGACTTCTCAGTCTTGCTATTCATTGTCCCCTGCACCAAATGCGGCCAATACACATCAAGCACATGCTGCCCCAATCTATTGTCATCTCCCCCACCAAGACTTGTGCCCTTCGAGAGAAAGAACTCAAGTACCAGCTTGTGCGCAATTGCACTACTGGCATCACCGAATGGGTCCCTGCGCCTCTGCAACACCCTCAAAGGTATCTGGTTTTCGAGAATCAACATGTCCCTGCGTATAAATGGAAGCACGTGTGTAGTATCGTTGGGACCGAATACCGGCCGGCCACTGGTAACAGGCCCTGTGGTACTGTTCCACAGGTTTCAGAGCACAGAGGTAGTCCTGGACTTGACACTTCGAGCGATTTAGGAAGTGGAGAAGGGCGCGTTGCTTGTTTCGCTCTATGGGTTAGAGGTGGGCCTGGGTGCGGTGGAAGGGACCGAGGGGGACGAGCTCGGGGGTGTAGGCTTACTTGTTAAGCTGGTATAGGCAGGTGGGAACCTTGTATATGCAATGCTTCTCCGAGAGCTCAAACTCAGAGCTGAGGTCAAGTGTTTTTAGGTTGTTCTCGAGGTCCACTACCCATTGATCTTCCTTGCTTTCCAAGCTTTACCTTTGCTAGAGGGCGAGAATGATTTTTCTCAATACCCATTATTTTTAGGTTTAATTTCACATTAGATCCAAGGTTTTAAAAGATATATTGAGGTATAAAAAAAATGTAGATTTTGTTTCTTCAAACAAATCTAAAAAGACATGCTTTTTATAAATGCCATTCTCTCAAAGTTCTATCTCTTTCTCTCCCTGCACCCCTTCTCTCTCTCCATCTTTCTCATCTCTAACCCCTCTCTCTCTCTCCTCTCGTTTTCTCTCTCTTCATGTTTCCCATCTCTCTCCTCCCAAATACACACTAAGAACATGGAAAGAAAGAGAGGTATTTGAATTAACACACGAAGAGAAAGGTGTTGGGTGGTGAGAGGTTATCCAGAGGAGAGAGAGAGAGAGGTGTTTGGATAAACAGAAGAAGAGAGAGTGGTGTTTAAATAAATACGGAAGAAGAGAGATGCTTGGTGGTGAAAGGCTATCGGAGGAGAGAGAGAGCTATTTAGATAAATACGGGAAAAGAGAGAGAGATGGGTGTTTGGATAAATACGGGGGAGAGAGAGCGTAAAACATACAGCAAGCAAGAGAAAGAGAGAAGTTTGAGGTATATAAATGAAGAGAGAGAAGGGATTGGGTTAAGAAAGAGCATGTCTTTCTCAAATTTATTTAGGTTAAAAAATAAGTTTAAAGTGGCCAACGAGTTGGAAGATAATTTTTGAAACTTTGGATTTATTAAGAAAAAAAAATCTAAAAATAAGAGATATATAGATATTCTCCCTTGATATTTTGTTTTGTTGGTGTGACCTCATATGGAGAAGTGATTTATATTACTCCTTTTGAGTAATCGGGCTTACGGTGTTTGGGAAAGCAAAAGGAAGTCCTTATGCGTTTGAGAAGACACCTTAAATTTCAAATGTATGTCCCAATCAAACGTGACTCATGAGTTTTTTTTGGTTGGGGGGACTATTGCTGCAATAATGGCCCTTGGGACCATAAAGAATAGTGAACATCACTAAGAAAAAAATTGGAACAATACAAATTTGGTTAGGAAGAGTATACAGTGAGAATATTTACTTTTTCTACCAGGTGGTCACAATTAATCTTTACTTTTAGATGTGAAATTGGGTAGTTGCATTTATTCTACAGACCAATCACAAAGTTCAAAAAGTATTGATGAAATATGCTAAAAGTACTAATAAGGTAGAGTTGGTAGGAGGAACACATATTAGATTACACAACTTTGAGGTTGGCTCCCATTTGGAAATAAGGAAACAATATAAACAACGACCTCTCATTGCAACAAAAACCAAAAAGTAAGGAAGAAGATTATGGGGATGTAATCTACTCCTGAATCCTTCTTAGAAAATTCACTTCGCAGGATTGAACACATACAATTTAGTTTTTCATTCATTTGCCAAATGGAGCAAGTACACAGGTTGCTCCTCCATACGTATAATACGATTCAACCTCAAAAACAGAAAGGGTGCAGGTGCCATACGAGGATGCATCCTAGCTGTAGAGGTAAAGTGCACCTTCAAATTTTATCATGGTATATAATTTTGATATAAAATGTTCTTAGGATTATCTCAAAATCTATTTTTTTATCGAATTATAAAATTTTAAGTTTCAAAAATGGTTAAAATCAAGTAGATCTATAAACATATGAAAATGTTGAAAATGGACAGTGTAGATAATATGCTGTAAAATGTACTATTTCCGAGACGTTCATAGTCATACATCTCGATGTCCAAATGATCAATCAAAGGGTTTTTCAACATTAAAACTACCTTTTCCGATAAATTTTTGAGGTGCATCCATAATTCTACATTATAAAGTTGCATCCTTATATAAACTTTTTCTAAAAAAGAAAAGGCATATAGTAGCATAAACTTTTTCTAAAAAAGAAAAGGCATATAGTAGCATAACTCTGATTAGGGTCAAGGTATCATTCAAAGTTTTCCGTACTACTTCGCTAAACGAAAGAATTGGCATGCAGCAAGCCAAGTCGGAGAAAAAGCATAATATTCATCCTCACTTAGTAAAGGTCCTGTTTTTTTTTTTTGGTCGACTAATTCAATGAGGATATAGACCCTATCTGTTTTTTCAAATAATTATTGGTTTTTTTGAAGCTGTCAATAAGATTAGGGTACAACATAGGACTGATGTATGAGGTGTGCTATCACCAAGACCTGAGCCCTTCTTTACTTCAAAAAGAGTTTATAGCATACTACCTATTTACTCCTTCGGGTAAAACCCAATCCAGGGGTACTTTAGAACTTCAAACTTTGCAAACGTAATCTCTTTGACTCTATTTACTCCTTCGGGTAAAACCCAATCCAGGGGTACTTTAGAACTTCAAACTTTACAAACGTAATCTTTGACTCTTAGACTATTTTAAAATAATAATAAGAATAAGAACCACAACAACAACAACAACAACAACAACAACAATAACAATAAAATCCAAATTACAATCTCAGTAGGCTTGAAAAAAAACTATCAAATTTGACCATTTTGAAGGGCGAGATGCAAGTATAAGAGAACTCAAAATCCAAAATTTTATTTTGAAAATATTCATCTAGTGATATTTAGGTGGTTCCCAAAATTAAAACATCTTTGTTGGAGGATATTGGATTTCCTTCAAAATATATATTTACCATTATAAAAAAATGTGTGTAGCAGAGTATTTGTTTCAAAAAAAGTATACAAAAAATTCATTATACAAAAAATTCATTTATCTTTTATAAACGGATGTCACAATCACTCTTACCCCTTATCTTTCAAAATCGGTGGCCAGAAAAATTTCATTGAGTTAATACAACTTTGCAAAAAAAAAAATTCTTCAACTTCGTGACTCATGCCAAACCATCCAAGTTGACATTTAATGAGTGGGAATAGTTGTGATATCCTTTTAATAAGACAAATGGTCTTTTGTAGACAATCTTTTTTTCTTTGATAAATAGAGAAGTTAAGAATAAACCATAAGAACAAATACAATGAGATCATTTACCTTTGATACAAGAAAATCAAAATTAGTCTTGACTATTGGATGTGTAATTGAGTGACTGCATTTTATTTCATTGACCAAGCTCAAAATCGAACCTACGCACTTACAGTTAAGTTTTTGCCAAGGGACAAAATGTAGTTTGTTTCCCATGGTAGATGAAGCAACATTTTTCAGTGGTACTTTTTATCCATGCATTGATAAATTAGGGAGACGGCCTTTCTATATAATCTTGTTGAATTTTCCTATGGGCCACAATTTCCTTTGATTTTTCTCAATGCCGCATAATGTTTCTTTGGCGTGGGCCCCGCCGCCCCTTCTATATAATCTTCTTGAATTTTTTCCTATGGGCCGCATCATTTTTCTTTGGCGTGGGCCCCGCTCTACTCTATGCATTTGATAAATTAGGGGGATGGCCCTTTTAATATAATCTTTTTTGAATTTTTTCCTATGGGGGCACATAACTTTTTTATAAAAATAAAAAATAAAATACTATAAGCTGTTTAATCAAGATCTATTGATTAAGAACTAACTTGTGACATTGTGACTCAAGTCATCTCAGCCATATACTCAGATCTAACGTCTGAGATCAAGGGTGGATCGCATAGAAAGCTCTCCCGGGACTAAATTGACCATATACTCCCATGCAACATATGGCTCACGATTTGAGATTTATTAGGATAAAATTTTCCTAGAGGAGAGATAAAGATACAGAGAGATAACCAATATTTACGCTACTAATTAATTTTATCAAGCCTCTTCTTGAATGCCACATGCCAAACCAGCATGTGCTTAGGAGAAAGAGAGGGGGACTTTTCGCATGTATTAAAAGATAATCCAAAGAGAGAGGTGGTATCTCCGTATCTCCTAATTTTTGGCAATGCAACGTGCCCACCCATCATGCGCTCAGGATAAAAGAATGGGGACTTTTCGCATGTATTAAAAGATAATATTGGAGATTATAAGAGATAAAGAGAGGTGGTCATGGGTTTTTTAACTTTCTATTTTTGGCACTCATTTATCAAGAGACCTAAATACTCTAAGTATTTCGAGCGGTTTTAAATTTCTCTCTTCTATTTTGAGACCTCTAGACCACTTGGACCATTATCAATCCAAATATATGATGAAATGACACATTTTAACAAATACATTTTCTTCTATGTTAACTTCTCCATTTCTCTCTCTCAAAAGACGTCTCTCTCTCAATTTCATCCTGTGGGTATGGATTTGCACTGTTTTTACAGTTTCGTGGAGGCCTGCAATTCCTTCCAAAAGGCTAAAAGAGGTGGCTTTGGTGTGTTTCACTGAAACCCAATTCATCCATGAAAAAATTGTAAAAGCTAGATCCGTAAACCTATTTTATGCATAACCTGCAAGCATGGCACTCCATGAAAATGACGTCTCTTTCTTCTATATCGTCAAATGCTTTTCGAGAATCATCAATTCTCTCAACTTGAATACATTGAAACCAATGCATTGGCTACGCAGACAAAAGACCCAAACCCAGTTTTTAAACAGAGAGAATGAACTCCTACACAGATCCTTGAACACTTTGATACATTCCTCACCACCATAAGCTCCAAGAAGGCAGTCCAAGAGAATATTATGCTGCTTTATCTCCTCAAAAACCTCAATAGCTTCAGTTATAAACCCACATCTACAATACATGCTCAGAAGAGCAGAAGAAAACCCATATGATAAACCCAGCTTTAAGCCCAAACAGTGAATCTGCTGCCCTTTGATAATTTCAGCCATATCAACAAGCTTTGGGTATTTGAGAGACACGGAGTTTTGAGAGAGAGAACTTGTTGTATGTTGGGGCTGCAATATGTGTGTGTGGGCATGAGGCATTTAAACGTGTAATATTTTTCTCACTCACAATTCAATACTTATCATTAAAAAAGGGAGGCTTTTTAGAGAGAGAGTATCGTTATCGAACGGCTACAAAGTCACCACCCACCTCCGACTCTTTTTTAAGAGATTTCAGGAGTAAGCCAAACGTTGGCTACAAAGTCACCACCCACTTCCGACTGTTTTTTTAAGAGATTTCAGGAGTAAGCCAAACGTTGGTTACAAAGTCACCACCCACTTCCGACTGTTTTTTTAAGAGATTTCAAGAGTAAGCCAAACGTTGGAGAACGGTCTCCTCCATCCCTCTTCTCGGTACACAGAAGATTACAGCTTTAACAGTCCTCCATCCCTCTTCTCGGTATACAGAAGATTACAGTAAGAAAGTATTGTTAGCGTCTCCTCCATCCCTCAGTGAGGAAGTATCGTTAGCGTCTCCTCCATCCCTCTTCTCGGTACACACAAGATTGCAGTGAGAAAGTATCGTTATCAAACTGCTAGAAAGTAACTACCCACTTCTCAGGATTACAGTTTCAGAGATTCCTCTATCCCTCTTCTCGTTACACATTTTTTTTTTTGTTGAGTTTAATTTACAATAACTTTGATATTGTGTTGGGCTCATAATCTAGATGTCCCAATTTTTTTTTGGTATTTTATATATTTTTTTTTCCTGAGTTTAATTTACAGCAATTTTGATATTGTGCTTTGTCATTCACGTGTATCTTGCTGTAAATTTTTTCCAATCTTAAATTTAATAGTCTGAATTTACCTTAAATTTAATAGTCTGAATTTATTTATTTATGAATTTCTCTTTCTTCATTTATTGCTCCTCATTTGCGATTCAGTGTTTGTTTTTACTGGTATTGTTGGCTATGGAATATTTTCTATCTGTAACTTCTTTTGCCATATTTTCTCTCTCTAGATTGTGTTTGGCTTACGTGATCATAGCGTACTCGGATAAATCCTCTGTTTAAGCTTTTGTAGGGAAAAGTTAAGGAGATAGAGATTCTAGAAGAATCATCCAAAGAATAGGAAGAAAGAGAAAATAAGTTTTAGGTTGTTGGAGAAGAGTTATCTTGACTTAGCATTCGCCTCAATATTAGATTCTCTCTGTAAGCCTCAATATTTTTTCTCTTTATAAGAGTACATACTTGAGCCGACGGTAAGTAACAGAAAATAAGGTAAATAATTCTCCTCTCTATTTTCTAATAAAATTATTAATAATAATAATAGTAATTTGTAAAGAGTGTCCAAAAAATTTCATGATCTTGATTATACACACTCCAATTCTATTGGAGCAAAGGCTTACATATCAATTGCATGTATTTATTTATTTTAATTCTTTTTACCTATAATTTAGAGATTTTTGATGTATTTTATTTGCATAATAATTTTCACTTAATTACATAATTATCCTATTCTTTAGTCTATTTAAGTTAGAAAATTTCATGATCTTGATTTTGTGAATTTTTTTTTTTTGTGATTATGCAATGCCATATTGTTTTGTTGAAAAATATCAAACATCATAGATAGACTCTCTATCTTGTGATAAGACATATTCATATATTTAATGAAAATTATTCTTATGCAAGATTTGACATAAAAATAGTTGTTGTCTTACTTTATTAATTTTTTGTTGCATCACAGCAGTGTGAACATAAACTGTTCGAGAAAAATTTTCTTTGAAGTTGCGACTCATTGAGAGTCGGCAAACCTATTGAGTTAACTAGCAGATAACCCTTTCTTAAATGCAATTAATTTTTTTTTTTTTTAACTTTTAGGTATTATCTAAAAATTTAAAATGGCATTTAAACAAGTCATGTCAGAATTATCCAAACTTGAAAAACTCAATTGGACCAATTTTTCTGTGTAGAAAAGAAAAATTGGATATATTCTTTTTCAAGATAGAGTAGATTATGTCCTAAAAACATAACCACAACCTAATGTCGCCTAATGTCAATGGTCAAGCCAGAAGGTGACTTGAAAAATAGTTAGAAGATGACAAGGTAGCTAGGACTACTATGTTGAGCTTTATAGAAGATGATTTAATTAGAGTCTAGGACTACTATGTTGAGCTTTTTGGAAGACGATTTAATTAGAGTCTTTGAGGATTACACCACAGCTCAAAGTATGATAGGCTGAAAAGTAAGGGACCAATTCTGATACCCATGTACAATTGTTAAAAAAATACAGTTATTGCATAATTAAAGAAACAGACTCAGTGACTGAGCATTTATTGAAAGTGCTCGCAAAGAACCTTACTATAGCTGGTAGCTGGGAATCCAGTTCCCGATCGTATGCAAAGGTCTATTGTCATTAACAGTCTACCTCCATCTTGGGAGTTTATTGTAATTGCATGAACTATTATGCACAAGGGATAACTATATTAAATCTTTCCTGAAGTTTTTCAACAAAGGATAATTATATTAAATCTTTCCTGAAGTTTTTCAACCCTAACAGGAACTAGGGTATTTCTTTTGAAAGAAATGGAGTTTTGAGAGAGACGGAGAGAGAAAAAGTTTAGTTAAAAGGATGGTATTTCACTATTTGTTTGGGTCGTACAAAAAAATATAACGGTTCGAATAATAGAAAAGATAGTGACCTTATTCTAATATTCTAAATATTTGGATCTCTTAATAAATAGTGCTAAAAAAAAAGGATGCCAAGAAGTTTCCCCTTTTTAAATGAAGTTTAAAGAGTATTTAAGAGCCAAGGAGACATAATCCAGTTAGTTTTCGAGATTTAGATACACTTTGGCGTCTCTATCTCCTGCACCTGCACCTGCACCTGCGCCGGCATATAATCGAGTTTGGTCCTTTCTCTCTCTAAAGAAACTTCTCTTCTCTCTATCTCTACATAGAGAGAGAAGACAAGGAAGCCATGGCTGGAGAGCAGCAACTCCATCAAAGCCCTTGATACTGCCAAGACTCAATGGTATCAGTTCACAGCCATTGTTATTGCAGGCATGGGTTTCTTCACAGAGGCCTATGTTCTCTTCTCCATCTCTTCGGTCACTAAGTTATTGGGCCGAATATATTACTATGATGAAGGCAGCCCGATCCTGGGGTCGCTCCCGCTGAATGTGACTGCTGCTGTCAATGGTGTCACCTTCTGCGGGAACCTCGTCGAGCAGCTCTTCTTTGGGTGGCTCGGTGACAAGATGGGTCCAAACCATGTCTACGGGATGACCCTCATGCTCATGGTGGTGTCCTCGATCGGGTCCGGCCTCTCCTTTGGGCCCTCCCCAAAGTCTGTCATCGCAACTCTGTGCTTTTTCAGATTTTGCTTGGCTTAAGCATCGGGGGAGACTACCCTTTGTCGGCAACCATCATGGCGGAATACGCCAACAAGAAGACAAGGGGGTCGTTCATTGCAGAAGTGTTTGCAATGCAGGGGTTTGGGATATTGGGAGGAGGGATGGTGGCAATCGTTGTGTCAGCGACATTCCGTGCCGTGTTTCCTGCACCAGCATTCGCCGTAGCAGGGCAAGCTTCAACGGTGGCACTGGCAGACTATGTGTGGAGGATCATACTGATGTTCGGGCCACTGCCAACGGCGCTCACATACTACTGGCGGATGAGGATGCCGGAGACGGCGCGGTACACAGCACTCGTCACAAAGGATGCAAATCAGGCAGCTGCCGATATGTCCAAGGTATGTATGCTTGCCTGAAAAGTTGCAGACCTACTGGTTTTAAACACATTTGATCATGTGAAGCGATTAGTATTTCAATCTTTCATCTTGTATATCTTGTATAGTCTTTAGCATTGGCATCTTTGATGACAGAGTCTATGAGAGCTTGTATAGTATGTGAAGTTTATCGGCTTGTATAGAATTTAACAGTCCTTCCTCTGTTTAATACCGTGGAGTTACATCATCTATACTCATATGCATCTTTGATCTTGCATAGTAGTTATATTTGTAATCTGGTCTTGCATAATAGTTATACTGTATAATAGTTTTTGGCTCGGCCCAAGTCTGGCCTTGGCCCTATACAGGCTGCGTCGGGCAAAAAACAAATGAAAAAAAATAAAAGAAAAGAGCAAGAAAAAACTAGGGCCAGGCTGGATTGGGCTGGCATTGGTCCTAGCCCGGCCCTCGGGCCACAGTTTGTAGCCCCCCAGGTCAGACTACGCGGCCAATCCTATATCCAGGTGCACATTCTCTCTAATTTTCAAAATTTATCATAATTATTCAAACTTTTAACTTACAACTTTTCACTTTGTTTTTAAGTAATTTACGTTATTATAAAAGATTGGTTCTTTCCTTCTTCTCAAGATTAATCATATTAATAACATCTAATAATTAATAAAAAAATTTAGTTCTATAATGAAATAATCCAAAACGTAAAATGAATATTTAAAATATTAGGAAAGGAGTCCTACTATAACCTGTTTTACTACATTTTCTAATTGTGGATATTTTCAATTATTTTGAACTACGTCATGAAAAGATAATTGGAGTTTTCAAGTAGTCTTAAGAAAACTCATATATATATATATATATATATATATATATATATCTATATCTAGTAGAAGACAGTAGTATTAGTTAGTACTTACTACTACTATGTACTTCCTTTACTTTATAACTTATTAATCTCTTCTTACTCTACCTAA
>NW_006494916.1:1708640-1720561 GCF_000471905.2 Amborella trichopoda | reverse complement strand
TTTACTTAGTTGGTAGTATTTTTTACTAATTTATTTTAGTACGTTACGTACATAAGAAAAGATTAGTAGGTTTAGTTACAAGTAGTACTTAAGAAACTACATATATATATATATATATATATATATATATATTAATCTATTAATCATGGAAAGGACAAGAGTATTAGTTTTGAATTCTCTACATGATTCCTTCCTTTCTAAATTCTTAAATTCTCTCTTTCTCTCCCTAAATTTTAAAACACTATTTTCTTTTTCCTTTATTTATCGCCCCAATTGAGCTTAAATCTATTTCTTTTAACTCTACCAATGGCACGTTAAAGTAGGATTCCCTACAATGTAAAAAATCTTTTTGTTTCCAAAAAATAAATGTCAATGTTCAAATGAAATTCAGAAATAATTGGAACATATTAAATAAGACTAAATCAGGAGAATTAATTAAAAAGTGACAAATTAAAAATATATGACTGAAAAAATATCGTATAGAAAATTTAATCGACTAAAAAATAAATAAAAGAGTTAAATAAATTATTTTTTAAAAAATTGGTAACATGAAAAATACACATACAATTAGCTTGTTAATAAAGGAGGAACAAATTGGATAATAAATGCCGAATTATGCCTATTTTCTACGACTTATCTTAAAATCTCTCCACAAGAAGTTAGTAAATTTTGAATTCCTAGATCATCGCTCTCCTTATATTAGGATCCCTGTCGATAATTATAACCTTATTTAATGTTTATCTTTATCTATAACTCCAACCAAATCCAAGATTATCTTTTGGAAAAATGTATAAACCCACCTCTAAATTTTTGTAAGTTGTATCGAATATTATCTAGATAGAAAATTTCTTGAGAATATTGAATAATTCAACTGTTTTCCTATACAAAAAGTAGTTAAAAATAAAATAAATAGATATATAAACTAATGAACCCTTATGCATCTCATTCTGCATAGTAATTAGTATTTGAATCTCTAATTTCATATAATTATTGGTATTAGTTATTATACAAAAATCATTATTTGATTCTTATTTTTTGATTATCTGATCCAGTATAGTTAACTAATTTCCAACCTCCAAATTTACAATGTTTAGCTTAATTTTTTATTTTATTTTTATTAACTTTTTATTTTCTTATTTAACTAATGCCAATTCTAAATAAGAGATTTGAAGACTTAGGAAATAGATGAGATGAGAAACATGGTTCCCCTACATTTTTGGAAGAGAGAAATTAGGATTTAGTTGAAGTACAATTGAAAAGTTTTTTTTTTAAAAAAAGGAAAAAAAAAGTTTATAGAGAATGGCAGATCATGGCTAAGTCAAGGATAGCACAAATACGAAATATGAAACAGACCGATCATTGGACCATGGGGGTTTTCTACAATCCATAAGGTTACATTACTTCTCCTTTGTTTCACTTTCCTCATCAATTCTAACTGCATATATATATGAAATTTTATGTTTTGTGGATTTCTTAGACTTTAATCCCAGAATCTAATTGCCTAGAAATTAGAACTGTGTACCTGATATTGTGCATGTGTCTGTATGTGTGTGTTATCAATGTCTTAAAGGTGCTCCAAGTTGAGATCAAGGCTGAGCCCAAGAAGCTTGCAGACACAAAGGCCAACTCCTTTAGTCTCTTTAGACTCGAATTTGCTCATCGACATGGACTCCATCTCTTTGCCACTGCCACCACATGGTTCCTCTTCGACAACGCATTCTACAGCCAAAACCTCTTCCAAAAGGATATCTTCTCGGCCAGAGGATGGATCTCCCCTTCCAAAACCATGAATGTTGTTGAGGAGGTCTTTGTTATAGCTCATTCCCAAACCCTCATTGCCCTTTGTTCCACTATTCCTGTTGGGTTTATGTGGCCTTTAAAGGCCTTATGAGTGCTTGTAAAATGAAATGATATAGTGGAACATGAACACAGTGGGAGTGTAGTCTTTCATTGACCACACTAAGCAAACAATGTTTGCAGATACCGGACTGTCCTTAACAATCTAGGCTAGTCAAATGGGAAAAACCCATATTACCTGGGCATAAAGAACAAACCAAGAAAGGTTCTAATGGGTTAGCCCTTTATGAGGTCGTAGAATATGCCCAGATGAGTGAGCCGAGGGACTGTGTGACTCTTGTGTGTGATGGTAGCCTACAGAGACGGGGTCAAAGCCTCATCCATGTGCCATCACACAACATGCATATCGATAGATCGTTCGGGAAAGCCAGAAATCCATCTTTTAGGGTGAAGAGTATGCATGTGCAAGAGATACTCCTATCCACCATAGGAGCTATGGTCGCATCATGTCTAGGGGAGGACCTGAAATCTACAGACTGAGATTGCGATCCCTTGGCTCATCGGCCGAATTTTGGTGACCTGCTAATGAGCCCCTACTTAGACTGTGGGTCATAGGAAACACTAGGTCGGTCTGATAAAGCAAGTGTGGTATGTACTCCACAGTTGATAGTGGAGTGCCCCATGATTATTGATTCCTAAACCATATAGATCATTTTCCCATCAAATTAATTTAATTTTGTTTATTTTATGATGAAAATTATTTTAATATTATTATTTGAATTTTTATGACCCCCTGGATATTTTATTTATAATTTTTAGATTTATAAAATTAAAGATATTGATTTTATAGTTATTTAAATATTCAAATAATATTCCAAAATCCTTTTTTAATTTTAAATATATAAAAATATAATGAGGGCCCATTGTGCACATGGGCCCACCATATTTTTAGAAGGTGAATGCGGTAAAATGATTTATGAAGGCTAAGCATATATTTTAAAATTAAATAGGATGATTTAAAAAAAGCCTAAGTCTATGAATATGGTTTTGAGAAAATCATATAGTCTTGCAAGGTCCATTAAGTCTTTATGAAAATCATTTTAAACTATCATACTATTATATAACTACTGCTTTTGGATGCATATATATATATACCAAGTCAAAAAAAATTTATTAAAAAGAAACACATTGTGTCTTGAAGGTATTTATAAAAGTGGAAGAAAAACTATCATCCAATTTTTTTAAAATACCTATATGCTTTTGACCCATGTTTTTTGTTATTTAGAATCCTTGATTACCTAGGACTTTGAACTATAGGGAATGTTGTAAGAATGTTATCATGTTGAGCTTCCTTGACATATATTGTATTGATTAGATAACTTAGTTTGTATGAATTTACTACCAAGATGCCTAGTGTGGTTGAACATTTGTGGTTCATGGTTTTACATATTGTGAAACCAATGGGTATTGAATTACATATTTCATGAAACTTGATATGCTACCTCATGATATATGCATAAGAATGTTGATAATGTATATGTTGTATGTACAATAATTGAGTGGGAGCTGCTACAATCCCACGTTTTTTTAGTTGCTTGGATATTCAGATATACAGGTACAAGCTATCTCACAGATCCAAATGATGCGAAGTCTACATTTGGATATGTGTTCATTCTTAGAGGGGGTGCAGTTTCTTGGAAATCAAATAAGCAGAATGTGACAAAATTGTCCACCATGAAGGAAAAGTACGTGACGTGCTGTTTGGTGATCGAAGAGGCTGTATGGATTAAGAAATTTCTTAATCGACTTGACTTTCACCTCGTGCGTTGTGAGACAGTAAGAATTTTCTGTGACAGTACTATGACAATATGTGTGTCAAAGGAGCCATGATTCCAGAAGAACTCCAAGCATATAAAACCATGTTTTTATATCCTGAGGAATGAGGTGAGATTGAGAAAGATTGAGATTTAGATAAATTAAATATTCCAGTGGGAGCACCTGCTAGTATTTGACCTGTCAAATGGAACAAAAGACTATAATGTTGTTCACCCATGGAACCCAAATGTTTGGTACTAGATGTATAGCTACAAAAGGGAGCAGCTTATTTGAAGAACTCTTTTGAGCCCATTTACATAAGACCCCATGCGATGAGGATATTTGATGGTCTTTTCCGACAATAGGTCCATGATTCGCGATGCGATGTGAAAGATGAGCTACTACCATTTTTGGGATGAGATCCGAGCAGTAAAGAGAAAAATGGTTTGCCTTTATAAATCATTTTGTGAAAGGATTGATGGCGAAAGTCATGATTAATATGTTGAGAGAATAAGTAAAAATGTTTGAGAGAGATTGTAATTGGGAGAAAGAGATGGGAATGAGAAAAAGTGAGAAAAATGTAAGGCCTTAAAAGCCCAAGTGGGAGATGTTGGGTTTATGTGGCCTTTAAAGGCCTTATAAGTGCTTGTAAAATGAAATGATATAGTGGAACATGAACTCAATGGGAGTGTGGTCCCTCGTGGACCATATTAAGCCAATGATATTTGCAGATACCGGACTGTAATTGATGATCTAGGCCAGTCTGTTGGGAAAAACTCATATTACCTGGGCATAAAGAACAAACCGAGAAGGGTTCTAATGGGTTAGCCCTTGATGAGGTCGGAGAATATGCCCGGATGAGTGAGCCGAGGGACTCTGTGACTCTTGTATGTGATGTTAGCCTACAGAGACGGGACCAAAGCCTCACCCATGTGCCATCACACGGCATGCATATTGATAGATCGTTCGGGAAAGCCAAAAATCCACCTTTTAGAGTGAAGTGTATGCATGTACAAAAGATACCTCTATGCACCATAGGAGCTATGGTCGCATCAGGTCTAGGTGACATTGACTCGTCTCTAAGGGAGGACCTGAAATCCACAGACTGAGATTGCGATCCCTTGACTCATTGGCCGGACTTTGATGACCTGCTAATGAGCCGTTGCTTGGACTGTAGGTCATGAAAAACACTGGGTCGGGCTGATAAAGCAAGTGTGGTATACAGTTTATAGTTGAAGGTGGCGTGCCCCATGATTGTTGATTCCTAAACCATATGGATCCTTTTCCCATCAAATTAATTTAATTATGTTTTTTTTATGATGAAAATTATTTTAAGATTATTATTTGAATTTTTATGAACCGCTGGATATTTTATTTATAATTTTTAGATTTTTAAAATTAAAGATATTGATTTTACAATTGTTTAAATATTCAAATTATATTCTAAAATATTTTTATTAATTTTAAATATATAAAAATATCATGGAGGTCCATGGTGCACATAAGCCCGTCATATTTTTAGAAGGTGGGGCCCACGAGTGCCTACCTTGTGTGGCACCCGGCCTTATTCTCTTTCCTATTTTTTTTGGTGATGTGGTATGTGGCCATATGGTTGGAAAATATTAACTTGATATATCTTTCAAAGATTTTGTGGAAAGATAGAGTAGACTTGTGCTATTTTATGATATGCACAATAGTTTGATTAGATTTAATTTCTATTCATAAGAAAATGGTTTAGGAAAGCGGGATAATAATGTTAATGGCCCATCTATGGAATGGATGGTTCAGATTTCTCACCCCACAAGTCACCCTTGATCGATGGTCTATGTTCAATCTCACAAGAAGAGGCAAGTCAAAAAAAACCCTAAGAAACCCTAATCTTATTCAAAGCCTATAAAAATGGATTGTCTTTAGCAAAAAATCTCTACATCTTATCTTTCTATCTCTCTCTTAAGAAAGTTTATCTCTCTAATATTTGATCTTTCTCTCCCACATTGTGAAAGAATTTAAGGGTTTAGGTTAAAGAGTTCTTCTCTCTTATCTCTCTTGGCTAAAGGTTTTAGGGTTTAGCAAAATGTGAATCCATCTCTCTCAAACTAGGTTGCTAAGAAAATTCACCTAGGGTTTAAGTTTGTGATCAAAAGGTTTCATGTTCCATTATTGTGACTTGGCCGAAATTTACTTTCTCGGTTTGAGATTGAAGCTAGATTGTTGATCCCGCGCCATCGGATGGTGGTGACTCGGTGTGAGGTGTAATAAACCCAGTTGAGATAATCTCGGGAACTCTTCCTTTTGTTTTTGCAATCTTATATTTTATTCTCAAGCATAGTGCATGGTTGTTTCAATGGCATCAAACTGTTAAGATCTTTTTTTTATTGTTATGTTGATTTTATTTTGAAATTTATCTTATTATAATAACGACCACTTGTAAATGATCTTTTGCCAAAAGAAAAGGGTAAAAAAAAAAAAAAAAAAAAAAAAATTATTCCCCGATAAAAGATTACATAGGTCTTTCTTTTAGTTTCTGGCTACTGGTTGACTGTGGCCTTGATCGACAAGATGGGCCGCTTTGCCATATAAGTAATGGGATTCGTGATGATGAGCATCTTCATATTCGCTCTTGCCATACCTTACGAACATTGGACTCATAATAACCAAAATGGGTTCGTTGTAATGTATGCTTTCCCCTTCTTCTTCTAGAATTTCGGGCCAAATGCCACCACCTTTGTGGTTCCTGCCGAGATTTTTTCTGCTAGATGAGGTCGACTTGTCATGGAATATCGGCGGCTTCAGGCAAGGCAGGGGCCATCGTTGGTGCATTTGGATTTTTATATGCGGCTCAGAACAAGAACAAAAAACTGGCTGATCCCGGTTACCCGGCTGGAGTTGGAATGAAGAATTCATTGATTGTGCTTGTTGTGATCAATCTCTTGGGAGCTTTGATCGGTCTTTTGGCACCAGAGCCAAAGGGGAAGTCGTTGGAGGAGATATCAGCCGAGAATCAAACCCATGTGGGACAGCAGCTGCACGACATGGAAGCTGGCCACCGAGAGTTGCTGTGATTGTGGTATTTGCATTTATGTACCAATGGTAAATGGCACATGGTACACCACAAGGTTATCTATTGCCGTTGCAGCTTCCTGACAATGGTGGTGGAGATTAACCACTGTTTTGAATGATGGGCAATTAGTTTGATGTCTTTAATATCAACTATCGGTTGTAAAGAATAGATATTGGATGCTTCGAAATGGAGTGCCTTTTTGTTCTTTTTGGGTAGTTCAGGGATAGGAATCGAACTTGAGATGTAGCATTGCTAAACGTCAACTGCTACATGCTCACTCCCACCCAAGCCCAATTTCGAAGTGGTGTGCCTTCTATTATGCATCATGGCGTACTTCCTCATGCTTTCCTATACCTGATAGGATGAATCCTCAAGTGGATGAATGCTCCATTTTTTTTCGCTTGAATAACAAAGTTTGTTTTGGGTTAGGTTAGGGATAGGATTTTTTAATTCATGTTATGTTAATGAAACTAAAACAACTGGGAAATAAACAGATAAATAGTTCGTCCTTTTGAATGTTGAAATAACAGTCGCATTGCTTAGGGACAAAGTTTGAGCAAAACAAGCAAAATAGATAAATTTGCTCAGTTCATCTTTTTTAATGTTGAATAACAATAGTGGAAGGATTTCACTTAAGGGCTTGGTTGGATGTGTCAATTAAAAACGAGCTCATTGCTCAAAAAGCAGTAGATTTGAAAAAATTTGGATCTTTCTCTGTTCTCTTACTTGTTTGGCAGTTTTCAAAAAGGTCCACTTTCTCATTCCCTCCCTTACTGTAGATTAGTAATAATAGTGTCCTCCTTACTATAGATTACTCATGAACAATGCTCTGCAATTCTCTCTATTCCTCCATACATTCATAAGTAGCTATTTCTCACCATCAATCAGTGATTTCTCCTCATCTTTCCCATTTTTCCTTCTTCCTGACTGTCACCCAAGGATTTTTGCCCTCTTGCAAAAATGTTTTGTCAATAAAGCAATTTTCATCATTCTC
The DNA here is from genome assembly GCF_000471905.2 of Amborella trichopoda. The sequence continues at coordinate 1,712,894 of NW_006494916.1, read as the reverse complement.
AATCTATGAATCCCATAACCCATGTCGACACCTTTTCCGAAATAAGCGATATTTTTATGATTTTCTTGATTCCCCCAACCTCACCTCACCCCTGCATTCCCACATTAGGCTCTCTAGTCTCTTAATTAGATCATTAAGCATTCTAAGTAGGGACATGCACCAAATTGGGATAGTTGAACAGGGTGGACTTTAACAAGGTGAGTGATTTTATTTTGTACATATAATGCAACCACAATAATAATACTAAACGCAAGAATTATGGTATTAGATAGCAAGAACAACCGGCTGAAGTATTAAATTGATATTACAAAAAAAAAAGAAAAGAAAAAAAGAAACCCACAATAAGTTTTAAAATAAAAAAAAATCCAAAAATATAAAATAGTGGCCCATCAAACTGTTGTGTTGTGTAGACCAATGATTCCATGCGGCTATCTTATAATAATATAATGAGCTACACATTCAAAACCATGTTACGAGCAACTCTTTGACCTTATTTTTTAATATATACTCAATTCACTAACAGGAATAATTTAAAACAACAAAATTTGAAGACATATAATGGAAATAATTTTTTTACCTAATGAATATAGGCCGTCCATTTGATGGGATTATTAGTTGGAAAAAGTTTATTTAGAGTTGAGGTTCTAAACAATCAAATTAGAGCGCACCTCAAAAACTTCATTAGGAAAGGTTGTTTTGGTGCCCAAATATCTTCAAATTGATCATCTTGACCGCAAGATGTATGGACATAAGAAAAAAATGGAATTCAAGTTTTGAAAATAGTGCATCTTGTAACATAATTTTGGACCGTCAATTTTTAAGATTATCATGTTTTCATAGATCTAATCTATCTGAACTATTTTTGAAGTTTTAAATTTTGTAATTAAAAAATAAAAAATATATTTTAAAACTATCACAAAGATTTCCAATATTGAAACCACATTTCTCAACACTATTTAAAGGTTTGCTTTACTTTGATTGTTTAGAGCCTCAGCTTTATATAAACCGCACCCTTATTAGATCTATGCGTTGGAGGGAGTCTTATTTTATGCCAATTTTTGTAGATGGCGATGAAAAATTCTGAAAAACAAAAAAATCAAATTTGAGTTCTTAACGGCTTAGACCTCAACACCTAACAAATGTATAGACCTCAACACCTAACAAATGTATAGACTTCAACACCTAACAAATGTATTATGGGAGGGTATTTTGACCTTTTCCCAGGTACAAATTCAACTTTGTTTTGTTTTTGGTATTTGATTGTTGGCATGAAGAGAATAGGGCTCGAAAATACAGGATCATATAAATGTGACTTTTTAAAAAGGTGGTTTCATTATATTATTACGTAACTGTGATGTGAATTCGCCATTATCTATTTTATACGATATATTAAGTGAAAAGGGAGCTTTTTTATTCTTGCAACGACAAGATTTCTCTCAATAACCAATTTGTCCTATTGAATTATAACTTATTTTAGTTTTTTCCTTTTTCCATCTACTTTGATCTTTATGTTAAATCTTTACTTCTCCCATACATTAACTCTGTCACTAACTCTCTCTTATCTATTTATATTATTATCTATGATATCATAATGGAAAAAGTTTATATAAGGATGCTTCCTTAAATGTAGAACTACGGACGCCTTTTAAAAATCAAAAAAAGGTAGTTTTATTGTTGAAAAACCTTTTGATTGATCATCTCGACATTGAGATGTGTGACTATGAAAAATAAAAAGATTTTTCGTTTCAGAAATAATGCAAACTGTCCATTTTCAAGATTTTCATATGTTTATAAATCTATTTGATTTTAACCATTTTTAAATTTATAATTAGACATAAAAATAGATTTTGAGATAATCTTAAGAATATTTTACATCAAAATTATATACCATGATAAAATTTGAAGGTGCACTTTACCTGTACACCTACAGATGCATCCGTCTGCACCCATCATAAATTTATGTCATAAAAATAATCAATTAAAAAATAATCTCTAATGGAAGCTCTAAACCAGATGGGTTGATTTTTGATAAATAAAGTACAAAAAATAAAACATGAAACACATACCACAAGACCACAAAGATTAACGTGGTTCATCCATAAGGGCTACATCCATGGAGATGGCAAACTGAAGTCCATTATACTAATGAAAGTTACCTAAAAGATTTTGCAATATAGAGTTACCTCTCTAAACCTCGACAAAACACATTCAAGCAAACCGTTTTAAACTAGTCTCCCGACCGACACCATATGTGATTCTTCTTCTCTACTTCTGGCAAAAACCACACTTCCGATCGATACCATATGTCGTTCTTCTTCTTTTACTTCTGGCAACCATTACCACACTGGTAGAGACGTGAGAGAAACGAGAAATTGACTCTCTCTATGCTCTACAGTACTTCACTTACGACCTTGTCATTGTTCAAAGTTTACCACACGATCACAGATGTCTGATAGTATTTGTATTTTAATATTTTTTTTTTACAAATCATAATGATCTAAAATTTTGTAGGTGTGTGCGTCTTAGTGATATGCACATGAATAAAATACAAAAAAAATAATTTGAATGACAAAAATTATGCAAAATACCCCTATAAATTTCCAAGGGTAATTTTGTCATTTTATTTTGTGACTATTATTTTTAAAATATTTTATTTTGGTGTGATTTGGTCATGTGTACTCACATCTCAAATTTTAGATAAATATGATTAGTGGAATAATTATAAAAATTCAAGTACTATCAGATATATGTGACCGTGTGATAAACTTTAAACGACTTTAAACGATGATAAAGCCGTAGATGAAGTACTGTAAAACTTCACCTATATATATATATATATATATATATATATATACTATAAATGGGAAGATATCTCCGTATCCCCAATTTTTAAATTTTATTTCTTAATAAACTCAAGGTTTCAAAAATATCTTCCAACCCTCTAGCCGCTTTAAACGTATTTTTTAGCCATCACAAATGTGAGAAAGAGATGCTCTTTCTGAATCCAATCTCTTCTCTCTCTTCATTTATATACCCCAAACTCCCTCTCCTCCCGTGTTTATCCAAACACCTCCCTCTCTCATTTCTTGTGTTATCCAAACACCTCTCTCTCACTCCTCCCGGTAACCTCTCACTACCAAGTATTTGTCTCCTCCATGTGTTTATCCAAAGACATCTCTCTCACTCCTCTTAGTAACCTCTCCAAACACCTCCCTCTCACTCCTCCAAGTAACCTTTCACTACCAAGTATCTCTCTCCTCCATGTGTTTATCCAAACACCTCTTTCTTACTCCTTCCCGTAACTTCTTGCCACCAAGTATCTTTCCCCTCCCATGTTTATCCAAACTCCTCTCTCTCTCTTCTTGTGTTTATCCAAACGCCTATCTCTCTCTCTCTTCCTGATAACCTCTCACCGCCAAACATCTATCTTCGTGTATTTATCCAAATACCCCTCTTTCTCTCTTTATACTTACTATATATTTGATCTGTCTCTCCATATACTTACAATGTATTTGGTAGGAGAGGGACTGAGGGGAGAGAGATGGAAATGTGAAGAGAGAAAGCAGGATGAGAGAGAGTAAGAGGTTAGAGATAAAAAAGATAGAGAGAGAAGGGGTGTAGGGAGAGAGAAAGATGGAACTTTGGGAGGATGACTTTTAGAAAATGCATGTCTTTTTAGATTTGTTTGGCTTAAAAAAACAAGTTTAAAGTAGCTCAGAAGTTTGAAGAAATAAAATCTACAATTTTTATGCCCTGAGATATCTTTTAAAACCTTGGGTCTATCATGAAATGAAACCTAAAGATAAGGAGAATCCCAGCTTTTTCCTATAGCTCATATGAGCTAGTGGGCTAATCCCAGCTTTTTCATATATATATATATAAACTAGTGGGTAAATCCCAGCTATTTCCTATATATATATATGGGTGTGGTTTCTATAAGGTTGCAACCATGAACAATCCAATTAAGGCGCACCTACAAATTTTATCATTATATGTAATTTTGGTGTAAAACATTCTTAGGATTATCTTAAAATCTATTTTCATCTCTAATGGTAAAGTTTAAACTCCAAAAATGGTTAAAATCAAGTAGATCTATAAACATACGAAAATCTTGAAAATGGATAGTCTAAATAATATGTAGCAAGATGCACTATTTTCTAGGACTAAAAGTATTTTTTTCTTTCGTATTCATACATCTCGATGTCGAGATGATCAATTAGAGGGTTTTCAACATTAAAACAACCTGGCCCGATA
>NW_006494916.1:1669328-1706696 GCF_000471905.2 Amborella trichopoda | reverse complement strand
CTCTCTCTTCTATATATATATATATATATATATATATGAAGATGCTAGAGTGAACCCACTAAATCATGGAATAGTATAAACCCAATGGCCTAGATTAAATCTGGGCCGATCTGACGGTTAGGACTGTATATATCGGTAATATAATTTTAAAATTTTTTATATAAATCCAAATAGTATAAAATTTGGAACATAAACTATTCTCATCAAGGTACACCTAATAAACATATTAAAAAAATAATTCACATAAAATAAATTGACCAATTCAATTTATGCGAATTATTTTTTTATTTTTTATTAGATTTTAATATTATTGAAGAATAGACGCTCCAAATTTCACATAATTTGGATTTGTAAAAAAAAATTAAAATTCAATTACAAAATACAATTGTGATTATTGGATCGGTCCAGATTCAATCTGATATATATATCTCAAAAACAAAGAGATATATCCAAGAGTGCAAATCTTAGGGGATTTTTATTTCCTTTAGAAAATTTATCAATATCTATCTCAATCCCACATAATATTGGATTTCGAGTAGTTTTGGATAGCACAAAATCCAACAATTCTAAGGTTCCTAACGAGTGGAGTGACTTTCCTCCTATCAACTAATGTTTTTAAAGTTGTTTTTTTCTTTTCTTTTTTTTTTTTTCTTTCTTTTCTTTTCTTTTTTAAGAAAACATGTGGTGCATGAAAGGGCAGCGCATAACCCCTTAACCTGAAGGCTAAAGTCCCACGCTATACTAATTTAATAGAAATAGACAAGGCCTCCTCATGTGCTGGTACTTTGCTTTCCTTGAGATTAAAGTGTAAGGCTATAAGCCTCTTGTTTTCCTTTGAATAAAACATAAAAACTTCTTTGGTTATATGAATTCAATAAACATAATCAAGACAACTCACTCTTTGGGGAAAAATGGATAGATAGTTGGGGTGATTAGTGAAATTAATGGTAACAACCCGCAAATAATACTCAAATGCGAACAAGTTTGGAAGAGATCGAGAGATTAAGAGAGAGAGGGAGTCCTGAAGTTCACAATCAAATCATGGCTCGTTAGGTAGAAGCTTTTAAAAGCCAGTGATACCAGAAAAAATTAGTTAAGCACGTAGGGATCATTGTCTTACGACCTAGATTGAGCCGCCAAATCAGTCGTTAACCAATCCAGAATGCTGATTTGGGCAAGATCAGACTAATTCTCCAGTTTGGGAATCGGTATAAAACAACTTAAATAATGTTTTGAATTGAAAATGAAAAAATTGAAAAATAATAAAAACAAAAAGAAAAAATGGGTAAGAATTGGGTGATTTAGCCAATGCAGATCACCCGATTCCCTAATAAAATCAAACAAATCTATCTAATTTTGACGACTTCCGAATTCCAACTAGGACCCAAGTCGCCCCCCTTTGATTCTCGACTAAGATCAGCAGTGCCCAATACGGATCAACATTTTTTCAATCACTAGTGGGGAAAGATAGCTATAGTGCAAGCTCAAGGCCCTTAGGCACCTAGTCAATAGCTCAAACAAATAAGAAACAACATATGAAATGAAATGTAGATTATAAATTCCCAATTGAACTTCTTAAAAATGTCTAGGAATGGGCAATCTTTAAGTGCTATTAAGTGGCTGGTCCTGTACTAATGCATAGAGAATAACTACTTTATTTTTTCTTTCATTTCTATTGGTATAAACCCATATATTAGAATTATTCTACGAGTTTCATTTCTGACATTATATCTAGTAAGGGAAATTTAGTATTTGTAGGCAAACCAAAGAAGCGGCATCCGATTACTTTTAGAGCAACGATCAAGTGAGCTTAGATTGAAAACTAGGTAACTTTTTATACAACACTACCGAAAATACGATGCTTTACTAATAGGAAAAGTATACAAAGAGATCATTTTTAATAGCATAAGGAGGTCACATTCGTCTTTGTCCTTCAGATTTTAAATCAGGTGGCTATGAGCTTGTCACTTACAAGAATCAAAGTTAAAATAAAAATAAAAAAAATATCGAACTTCGTGACATGCCCCAAGTCATCCAATTTGACATCTAATGGTTAGGAGTAATTATGACCTCCTTATAACAAAGATAGATGGTCTCAAATTATACGATCCTTTATTAATATAGGAAAATTGTTCATTCATGCGGCGGGTACTGCATTTCTATATTTAAGGTCCCCGAGTTATAAAGCATCCATCTTAAATATGGATGCAAATAGGTGGTCAATCTAAAAACAATTGCATCTAACAATCCAAATGTTTTTTTAATAGAATTATTATTTTTACTTTTCAAATTTATTATTTTAATTTTTGCAAATTTTATTTATTTTTTCGTATTCATGATCTAAATGTTAGAGATTACACATCCTAAAAAATTAGGTCTAAAATCCATTTTAAAATAGATTTTAAAGAGGTGACTCATTTCTATATGGACTCATGGAAACCGTATCCATTAATATATGAGAAAGCTTTCTATAGTTCCCCTATTGTCTATAAGTTATCTACTTCCTCCTATCAATCCATCCTATCTAAATGAATGGTTAAGATGATCCAATCGCAATGTCACGACTCTATACTATTTTATTTCTATTTTTCTATAAAAAAAATTTTACACCAAATTTTGCGTGTCCGCTCATCTCTTGAACTCGCACCTAAAAAAACATAAGAAGGTATTCTTGATAAAATAAAATCAAAATACCCCTAAAAGATTCATCGGTATTTTGGTCATTTTATTTTATTTTTAATAGTTTTTAGATCTACCCTATTAAGATGATATCACATGCCAACTTTCATATTAGAAAACAGTTAAAAATGAAATACTTTAAGAGGGTGGATCTAAATCAAATGGTTAGTAGCTCACTTGATCTAAATTGGACAGCTGACTGGAAGGGGAAGCATATAATTTATATACGATAAGAGAAATATAGAGAGTTTTCCCTTAATGTGTTGTATAGGAGTGTTGCAACCTTGGATACAAGATAATTACAAAATCATCCATAGTCATCAAATATGAAATCGGGCTGCTAGTGGTATGTCCTTCTACAACACAAAATTCAACAAGTATTTTTTGGGCTAATAGCGTAGATGGTGGTATAACCCAGCCCCTAATTTCATATATGACAAGTGTAAATGATTGTTGCCTTGTACAAAAACTAAAACTTTCTTATTACATGATTTTCCCTTTTTATAAATATTACAATACCGGAGAGTGTGAGCAAGACAAAGTATCACTTTTTTTATTTGCTCCGCATGTTCACCAAAGGAGGAAAATACTTTTCCTACCTAAAATTAGGATCTTTATTATAGTATTGCATGTAAAATACCTTCAACAAGAGCAAAAGGAGGAGGATCGTCACCTTTCTCTCTCTCACACTCTCAAGAGGATGATTTTTCTTGGGGCATCAAATCCCTTTCATCTTCCCTGCCTACCTCATTGAGTAAACGAGTTAATTATTATTTTTTTATTAATAAAAAATATAAAAATTTAAATACCTATTTTAATTAATTTAAAAATAAAAAAAATACAGATCATAGTTCAATAGGGTAATTGTACCAAATTATGAAGTAAAGAAAGGGAAATAAAATTTAACGGTCTAAAGCGCCCAAAAAATAATTGATTACTAGCTCTCAACAACCTCGCCTCTCCACGCTGGTCCTAAGGCTTTTCCTCTAATGAAAAGTAGACCACGCGCGTTGCGCACCCAAAGTGGTGTCTTCTTTAACTGCGGACATGCCATTACCCACACATTGTCGATCAATGGCCAATGCAACACGCTTTTGCTGCATATATGGCTAAGCTGCGGTAGAAAATTTAGGGCCAAATTTCTGAGCTTCGATAGAGTCAATAACGATGACGATGAGAATGATCCACCATTGTTGTTGTTTCCATCATCTTCATCTTCTTCGATCAACTTCTGCAGGACTCCGCAGCCCCTGACAGATATGTCCACCAAGTTGCTGAGATGTGGTGCCATTCCCTTTGTGAACACCACCTTCAATCTATTGCAATTATATTCCTTAGGTTACCAAAGCAATGTGGTGGTGGGACACCGACACATATCGCATCTAGTCCAGGCAAAGACTTAAGCCACAAGTCTCTCAAGCTTTGAAAGGAGTGGTCGTCGCCATCGCGGTCGCCGTCACCGTCATCTTTGGCATCCTTTCCAACCACCAAACACTCCAATTCCTCACAACTTTCTATCTGGAGAGCATGTGAAACACTAGTTGGTACCCGAGTCACACCCTGGCACTGCAAGATGCATAATGTGGGTAGACATTGAGACTCGTCCAAAGCAGTCAAAGGCATCAACATCTTTAACCCTGCAATTTTTCAAGACCAAAGACTCCATACTCCTAGCCAAAGGCTTGAACCAGTTGGAAATTGTAATATTCTCCAGATTAATGCCAAGCCTGCTCAAATGGATCAATTGGGTCAGCTCCCCTATGTCATGAATGGTGCCTTTTCCCTCAGACCCACTCCCATCTCCTTCCCCCTCATCATCATCCACTCTCCATTCTATATACTACAAGCACCAAACATGTCTAACTCCTCTAGCTTAAGCAAACGAGAAAATACACCAGCTGGAATTTTAAATCACGTTCTTCCTAAATTTAAGTATCGTAGCTTACTTAAATCTCCCATCCCTTCAGGCATCTCCTGTAAATGATGACACTTTGATAGATCCAAATGCTGGAGCTATTGGAACCCTCCAATTGGTGGTAACTCTCTTAGCGGGCGGCAAGAACTTAATATCAGTACACGGAGATTCACTAAAGATGACAGACAAGACTAACAGATTCAATCCTTGTGTAACTAAGATTGAGCACACGAAGGCATTCCATGTATTCAAAGAAACTACTTGAGGGAATGGACTTAAGGGTAAAATTCTCATGAAGCAGCAGGGTCACGAGTTTTGGGCAACACTCTGACAATTTAGGGAGGTCTTCTAGTTCATTTCCCATAAGTGAAATTATGTCCACTTCTTTCCACTCAGTAGCCTCTGGTGCCTCCTTCAATGAAGCACGGGCTCGCACCAAGAATTTCAGGTTGTCTTTTGACTCAAGAGAGGTGATCCACAGCGCTAGCTTGCGCATCATATCATGCATTCTCACCTCTCCTTCTCCTTCTCCTTCTCCGTTTTCGAGCATGCATGAGGTTCTAAGACTCCCTACCAAGGCAGCAACTTTATTCTGAGTGGCTTTTAAACTACCTAGCCTATCTACTAATCCTTCTCCAAGGCAATGAATTGCTAATTCATACTGGCTTATTGAATAATCCTCAGGATATAAAGCACAAAAAAGGAAAAAAAGCTTGTGCAAATCACTCTCTAGTCTATCATAACTAAACTTTAAAGAATCAAATACTTTGTCCTTCATACCGCGAAGGCTGGAAGCCGACTGTCTCAGTTCTCTTATAGCATCCTCCCATTCCCTCACTGTGTCTCGATTTGCCATAGCATGGGCAATAGTGATGATGGCGAGCGGCAAGCCCTCACACTTTCGAACGATAATTTTAGCATGGGGTTTGATCGATGGGGAAATAACATGCTGACCGGCTTTGGCAACAAACAAGCTCCAAGACTCCGACACTGAAAATTTCTTCACTTCTATTGTGAATTCAGTCCCCATTTCAGTGGACACATATTGATTACGGCTGGTCACAAGAATCTTGCACCCACTTTCATTTTTGGGTTGAGGGATTCCAATTTCATCCTCCTGCCACAAGTCATCCAAGATTAATAAATACTTCTTCCTCTTCGAAGCACCCAACAACTTGTGTCTTGCAGCCTCTTCATCACCTGATGATAAATCCAAGCCCAAGCGCTCTCCTATCCTGTTCTCTATCTTTGTTACATTCGGATAGGCAGACACAATAACCATTATCACAATGTCAAAATAAGGATTTGATTTGAAGCTATTGTTTACTTTTGCCATCAAAGTTGTCTTCCCAACACCTCCCATTCTATAGACTCCGATGATGCCATAACGTTGGTCACATATGCAATCAAGTACCTTCTGCAGCATATCTCGAACACTAGGTTGGTCTTCTATGGTCGAGGTTTCCATCTCTCACGCTCTCCGGAGGAGGTATTCTTGTTGATTCGAATTCTGCGATATGCCTTTCATCGACCTCTTCCTTGAGTTTCACCGCTTTCTTGCTCAGTTTATAACGTGACCAACAATTTATACACTAACCTCTCAGACATGTCTTTCCATTTCTGTACTCCTCTTATATTGCAGCTACACCAGCCAATTCCTCGCTGCATAAGTGAGAACTCGCCCGTCCCTCTCCACTGCATCAATATCATGTTGCTTGTCATCCCTCATAGCCTTTAGAATTTCTGTGACCCCCACGAGAGTTTCAACATTTCTCTTGAGGTGCAGTAAATAACCAATCTGCGAAACAAGGGGATCGATTACATATTTGCTGACAATGTCTACAATGGGGCTTATGAAATCCATGGACAGAGAGAGATGGTGCTGATGTTAAGTCGGAGAGGGGAAGATGGTGCTGATCTTGTGAGAAAGAGAGAGAGAGAAATGCAAGAAGTGTGCAAGATTTAGGAGTAGAAAGATTACAGGATCTCAAAACAAAGCTTTTGTTTGCTGAAGTTGGAAGGAGAGAAAGTAGGAAGAAGAAATAGTGAACACAAGAAACTCAAATGAAAGTGTTACAAGGCTACCACAGGAAAGAAGAACAAAGGAAAGGTGTTCTTAATGATAAAATAAAGATGGACGTACTTATCGGGGGCCTTAAAAGAGGATCCTTTTCCCTATATAACATTTTCATTTCTAAGTTTTCAAAAGATTACATGCCTTCGGAGCACCATATTGTTTATTTACTTCTTAGAGCATTTTGGGATATAACCTATCAACCTAGTGACCAACCTCAAAAAAAATTAACGCAAGAAAAAAACAAAAAAAGAGATGATGAGAGAACTATATTTACTTGAAAGCATTGAGCTTAGACTGGCATGTCAGATCTTAGTGTTTAGGAGATCAAATATTTTGTTTTTGAAATAGCTCATTGAATGATTCTAAAGTGCAATCTAAAATATTAGATAAAAAAAATGACAAATGGTCATCTACCTTAAGGAGTAAGTGCAGTTGTACAGCATGCTCCTACAAGAGTACGCGACGGCCCTCCCATTCTTTGAAGGGTCAAGTGGACTCGTCGCTGCTTTATTTTCTCCTTTCACTTTTGTAAAGTAGCACAGATCAAATAATGAGCCACAACTAGTATGGTGAACTTGTACCTTAAGATTAGAACTACAACAAATACAAAAAATCTTTTGATGGCTTGTAATTTTTTCCTTTTTTTGTAAACTTTAATGGTGCAAATATAGTGGATTTGCAAATACTAGAAATGGGCTTCGAAATCATCTTTCTTCGTATCTATGTTTTTCGAGTTTGAGATGATCAATTTACATTGTTTTATAGCATCCAAACAGCATTTTCGACGAGTTAAATTTCACCTTTATAAAGTTATGGCCCCACAAAATACTTTCTGTTTTTCTTTTCATTTCATTCAAAATTTATTTCACCGTGAGACACAATTGTGCATTACAAGAAGCTAGTGTATTCTTACTTGGAGCAAAAGCAAAGAATATTAGAAGATATATGTCAATAGTACGTTTACTATGCTCTCATAGGAACATACTGTTACTTGCTCGGGTGAAGAAGTAATTTATGAACAGTTTTTAATCCAAAATTTTGTGATTCTCTTTAGAACACCATATGATTATTTACCCATAAAAGAAAAAGAATTTTAAATTCTTTAACACTTAGATCTGGTTGTCCAAAATTAGACAGTCGACATTGAATTTTAGGATGTTATTTTTTTCAAAATCACGAAGAGTGAATGAATATTCTTTTATGTTGGAAACTAGTAACTTTGTTAAAAATGCAATCCCTAAAATACTGATTGGATTTTACCTGAGGGAGTAAATATATAATATACTCCCACGAGAGCTTAATGTCTTCTTAAATTAATCACCGGACAAGGCTTCATGATATCTTTGGATAAGCTCGTATAAACTTTACTCCTGCAGCTGTAACCCAAGGCCCTACTTTTCTGCATAGCGTTAAGTGGGATCCTTACTTTTTCTTTAATTATTTTTTGATAAAGAAGCCATAATTTAAGAAAATTGAGAATTTCTTTTGGGCACAAATCAAATCATGAGCTATAACTAATGTGGTGGAAGTCGGACATGAAAAAATGCACTAACATTTTTTTATCTTGGTGCAGTATTGGTATGGCCGCACCTTTATATATCAAATTCTTATGATAGCATGTGAACATGTTTTTTGCTTCTATAAATTTTGAAGCTCCTAAAATGGTGCAAAATTAGCAATCTTGCACCTCTATAAATGAATGGTCAGAAAAGCATAAGGAAAAGCATTAAAGGACTTGAAATTTATTTATTTTTATAATATATTTTTTGACAATATTCGAAGTCCTCCTTTGTATAACCAGGGTCCTACAGACGACTTCTCTCTTTTTTTTCTCTTTTATTTTTAATGTATTCCTTTTCTTTTCACTTCTTTCGAAAGAAAACACATTGTCTTGAATCACTTAAAGCAAACGATAGAATATCACCGTCATGATCCCAATGTATATTTCCATCCCTATTCGCTCATTGGATTCATCAAAATCCCTTGTACCCCCTCAACTTTAAAACTTTGGGACCTTTAGCCCCCAAATTATACTTTCTTTGTTCTTTTTACAAATTTGATCTTTTTATTTTTCAAAATGCCAAACCCATACGCTAATTGTCTATATTTTTTTGTGATTTGATGTACAAATTTATTGATGATGATAACAACAACAACAACAACAACAATATATTAATAACAATAGTAATAAATTTGTAGAGTGGGTCCACAAATATAACATTGGTTTTGGGCAATGATGGGTTTGGCATTTTGTATAACAAAAGATCAAATTTACAAAAAAAATGAAAAATAAATAAATAAATAAATAATTGGTTTCAAAGTTTTTACACTTGAAGGGATACAAGGAATTTTGGTAAACCCAAAGAGCTAATATAGATGTTAATTTCGAGGAGTGGGTAGACGTCATTTTCCCTATTAATTAATAGAAATAGACAAGGCCGCATTATGCTCCACTTTAGTTTACGTTTGATAAGCATAACCCTTTTGCTTTCCCTTTAAATAAAGCACAAACTTCGTTTTTTCTCATTAAATAAAGCATAAAAGCTGTTTAGGTGTATGTATTATCACTAATCATTTATAATTTTAACATCATAATTATCATTATCGTCAAAGACCTTTCCCAACAAATTGGGATTGGCTACACAAATTATGGTCCACCATTCTGCTATATTAAGCCTCATACCTTCAATGAGGCTATAAATCCCCATATCTTTTTTCATACTTTCAACTATGTACTTTTAGGCATACCCTCTGCTCTTTTTGAGCATTTCACTTGAGCTAACTCGCACCTCCTAACACGTGTGAAAACTGGGTTTGCGGCACATATGGCCCACCCATCAAGTCTAATATCTCTTATCTTATCGCTTATTTGTATCACACCTAAATTTTTTTGAATATATCATCTCAAAATCTATCCATTCTTGTCTTACCACTCATCCATCTCTACTACACTCAATATCTTGGGTTGATAGTTCTGAAAAATAGAGAAGTTGAGGAAGATGTCGCATGTAGAGTTTAAGCTGGGTGGGTGAAGTGAACATGTGCACCTAGAGTTTTATTTGATCACTGCATTCCAATAAAGCTGAAGGACAAGTTTTGTACGACAACTATGAGACCAACTTTATTTTACAGGGTGGAATATTGGACAGTTAAAAAGCAACAAACACATAGAATGAATGTAGTTGAGATGAATATATTGAGGTGGATGAGTGACGAGATAAGAAAAAATATAATTTGGAAAAGATATATTCAGGAGAATGTAGGTATGACACCAAATAGGCATTCAGATGCGAGAAATAGACTTAAGTAGGTAAGACATGTGTGGTGCAGACCCACATGTTAGGAGATGCGAGTTAGTTCAAGTGAAAAGCAAAGAAAAAGGGTAAAAGTAGGCTTAAAAGGTTATTGTTGGAAATAATGCGAAAAAGTATAGAGATATAGAACTTCACTGAGAGTATGACCTTTAGTAAAGCAAAATGGTAGATCAGGATTCGTATAACCGATACTAATTAGCTGAAAAAAAGTTTTGACGATGATGATAAATTGGGGTCTAATGAAACAAATAATAGTAACCTGCAATGAGACAAATAATAGTAACAAGCAAAAATTGCACCACAAAAGCAACACTCAAAAAAGTTTGAATGATTGAGGGAGACAAAGAGAGGGAGAGAGAGAGGTATCTTAAAATAAAGCGTTCATCTTTGTGAATTGGAAAAGAAGAAGAAAGAAAGAGCAGAAATAAAGGAAAAGGAGGTCACGTAAAAAGGCGACGCGGCACAAAGGAAAGGAGGACTTGATGAGAAAAAAGAGATGGACTCATTCCGGGCCTTGTTTGGTATGTTTTTCCCAATGGATTGTGGTACACTCATTTTGGTCCCCCTACTTTACTTTTTCTCTGCCCTTTTTTATAAAGCACGAGTTGTTTTTGGGGCTCATTGGGTAGAAGCTCTTGAAAATCTAGTAATAACATTCAGGTGGTAATATGAGAAAAATAAGGATCTTACCTTGTAGAAAACATTGTTATAATCCCAAATCGGGTACCAGATCAGATACCAACCGATTCAGCAAGCTAATTTGGATTGACTCAAACTAATTCTCGAGTGTGAGAATCAGTATAAAAAAAGTAAATAATATTTTTATATTAAAAACAAGAACTCAAAAATAATAGAAATAAAATGAGTGATAATTGGGAGATTCAACAACTTTGGATCACCCGAGAAACTCGTCAAGTTCTAAAAAAATCCAGACATAAATATCCAAATCGGGCCAGTTCCTTACTCCAGCTAGGAACCAAGTCGGTCTCTTTGGATTCCCGATTCAGATCGTTAGTTTCTAATCGAGATCAACGTTTTTTCGATCACTAGTGAAGTAACCTAGCGATGGTGCAAGCTCAAGGCCCTTAGGCTCCTAGCCAATAGCCCAAACCAAGGTTCAAAATATCGACTCGGTTAAGGTACTTGGCCCTGGCCAAGGTGATGTACTCGACTGAGTCCAAGTTCCTCGACCGAATCGAGCTCTTTTTTTTTTTTAACGAAAAATCACAAAAATTATGTGTATATAAAAAATGAGCGGCAGGTTTTACTTAATCAGCGTTGTGGTAGCTTGTCCGGCCGCAAATAAAAGACGACCTAGGATCTCCAAACACTCTCTTTTCCTAAATCTATATAAAATGCACTTTTTCTAAAGACTAGCTCTATATAAAATGCATGCCACAATTGCAATGTGTGCACTTTTTCTAAAGACCAGCTCTATATAAAATGCAGGTGTGGCAAATTGGTTGCAAACTGGTTAAAGGGAAAAGTTTATATGGAGTCGAGGCTCTAAACAATCAAATTAGAGCCCACCCCAAAATTTTTACTAGAAGTGGTTGTTTTGATGCGTAAATATCTTTAAATTGATCATCTTGACATCAATATGCATGGATATAAGAAAAAAATAAATTTTGAGTTTTGATAATAATGCATCTTGTAACGTATTTTTAGACTGTCAATTTTCAAAGTTTTCAAGTGCTCATAGATTTGCTCTATCTACGCTATTTTTAAAGCTTTAAATTTTATAATTAAAGATGAAAATATATTTTAAGGCTATCACAAAGATTTTCAATATTAAAACCACATTTCTCGATACTAGGTAAGCTCTAATTTGATTGTTTAGAGCCTCTATACAAACTGCACCCATGGTTAAATGCACACTTTTTCTAAAGACTAGCTCTATATAAAATTCAGGCCACCATTATTATGTGTGGCAAATTTGTTGCAAATTGGTTACTACGCTTGGTCTTTACCTATAAAGGGGTTGTGAGATCCACTTTTATGAGTAGCGTATTTTTCTTAAACTCTATGTTTTTGAATATTTGGATTTACTTTGGAGTTCTTTTTTCCATAATTTTTTTTAAAAATATGTTTTTTAACTGTATATTTCTATTTTTATTTTTTAATGCTTGGATTTATTTTGGATTTATTTTTTCGGTATTTAACTATATTTCTCGTGAGTCTATAAGAGGTCTTGAGTTCTATTGGGGGTTGGGCTACATTTTGTTTTGGAACTCCTTTTATCTTAACTCTTAACAAAAAAAAAATTCTTATCTCTCGTGAATTATAAAGAAACAGCCCCTCATTTTTTATGATAATTTCAACTTTTTTAGGAGCTGTTTTTTTACAACTGTTTAAAAAAATCTTACATCCCGTGAGGTCTAAAAAAATGAAAAATTATTATGTAGAGGGACTTTGAAGATGATTCAAAATCTTCAAAACGAACTAAAAATCACAAAAAATAGTTGAGTAATTAGAAAGAATATCAAGAGTTGGCGATTTTTTAACAAAGTTTCTAAGCTACCTTGTTGATGCACGAAATTAGTCAATAATGGCGAAAGAAAACCATGAATCTGTAGAGGGAAAACCATGAATCTGTAGAGGGCTTATGAAGCTTAGAGGGCTTATGAAGCTTACTTCAAAATCTTCAAAACAAGCCAAAAACCATGCGATTTGATGTATAAATCTACAAGAACAACAAGGTTTAGCGGAAATTTTTTTTTTTCCTAAGAGATAACGATAAAACCAAAAGATTATGGTGATTAAACTTCATAGATTTTCAAATCAGTATAGGGTGTTTGTAGATAACTTCAATATATTTAAAAAGAACCCTGAATCAATCAATTTAGTAGAGAAATAAGTGGGAACCGATAAGAATAGCGGATTTTGTATTTATCCACTAAAACCCAAAAATTCTGAAAATTTCTTGATAAATTCTTGCTCGATTTGGTTTTTCGGAAACCTAATCGTATCATAATGATACTTTTGTTGTTAAAAACACAAGTAGGTTCCATAAATCCATCAAAATCAGCCCCAAATTTCGGATTTTTTGTTACTGAAAGTTTCCATATTTTCAAAAGCGAGTTTCATCCGTGAAAAATTATTACTTGACGATTTGCATTATTTTTGGAGCGAGTCTTCCGATCTCCACCGATTCCTGTACACTCATGGGAGTATAACTTCACTTGCACAGGTGACTCGGTACTTTTGGCCTCGAGAGTAGGGCAAGTCCGAAGCGAATCGGCCGATTCTGAAAAGCCTAGCCCAAACAAATAAAAAACAATATCTATATACTATATTATTATTAAGCTAGAGTTAAACGTTGGACGCATGTCAAGAAAATAAAAGGACCCAATGCATATGAGGATATGAGGTACATCTATACTAAAAATTAGATTAGGACAAATGAGAGAGAGAGAGGGCAAATAGTAGGAGGCCCTATACTAAAGTGGTCCTATCCTTCCAGAGAATTTAGGGCAGGTACTCTAAAAATTAGATTAGGACAAATGAGAGAGAGAGTGCAAATAGTAGGAGGCCTACATGGATTTATCTGCGGACACAAATTTTAGGAGGGCATATATATATATCCGAATGATCCAAAAACAAATTTAAGGACATGTTTGGATACATGGATTTTGGGGCATAGATTTACAATATATTGAATATTACCAAAATCTATTGTTTGGATTACTTAAAGACTAGGATACCGAAATTTATGAAAATCAAAATCATGGAAATGAGACCTATTTTTCATGATCTCATTTCCTCTCAAAAAGTTGATCTTTTGCATTTCCACAACGTCCTTTCCACGCTGCAGAAACTCCATCGCTCTCTTTGGTTATAAATTAAGCACAAGCTCTCTCTCTCTCTCTCTAAAACCCACTCCTTCAAACCATACCCCTGCTCTCTCTCTAACCAGATAATCCCCTATCCCTCCCACTCTCTCTCTAACCAAGCCATGGCCCCTTCTCTCTCTAAGCCCCCGCTCTCTCATACCACAAACTATCTCTCTAAGCCCACTTTGTGAGTACCAAGATCTATTCGCCCCAATTCTCTCTCTAACCAACGCTTCCCTCTCTCTCTCTAAGTCCCGTCTCTTTCATTCTTTTGGGTTTTGCTTCACTATATCTCTCACCGTCCCCCATTATCTCTCTTTTAATTTTTACAGGGCTTTGCATATTTTTTCGAAATATACATACAAGGTTGGCTTATTTAATCTATCTGCAAGCATACAAGTAAGTTTGCAATTGGGGATTTATTGCATTTTTCTTACCCTTTGAATTGTAAAAATATAGAACAAATTTTGTATACAATTAATTGAGTTTCGCGGTTTGGGTTTTTATCTTTATGGTTGAGTTTTTCACAATGAGGGATATCTGGTTTTTGGTGGTTTAGGGCATTGATTTATGCCTTGTTGGTTGATTTGTTTTGTGGGTGATCATTGTAGTCTTAGCCAAAGACCGTTGGGTATTTAATTATTTTCATTGAGTTTAATTCATGTAATTTAGGGCTTTCTTATGAGTTATTTAGTTTATTGTTTGAGTTTCTCTATTTGATTATGGTTGACTGAATTTGTTCATTTTCATCGTATGCATTTGTTTTATTGTGCGCATTCTCATAGATCCAAGTTTTTCGTATATTAAATTCTTAGATCACTTTTAAGATTGGATGACACAGTCTAAACCTAGTTGTGGAATTATTATGAAATATTTTTGTTTATCTATTTATGAACAAGGTACTAATCTCTGTGTTAAATGAGTTACTGATTTTGTCCATTTTCATCGGTTCATGCATTGTTTTGATTTTAAGAATGTCACAATCTAACATACGCATATCAAATTTTAGGTTTTGTAGGAGTAGAAGCACATGTTGATCTTCCAATAGCTTAAGCACCTCTAAATATTATCGAACAAGATTTCATCTCAAATCCAATACTGATTATTTTTTCTACCAAATTCATTTGCACATATCCAAAGTTATCATCGTCTTTTCAGGAATGTTTATTCGTTATTTGTTTCCAAACCATATGCTTCCTTCATAAAGCATTCATCTAGCCTTAAAGTTCTTTATAAGCTTATGGCTCCTTTGCTTTTGAGGGTAGGGTTTAGGGATTAAACCAGAATGGCATGGGGTTTCAAAGTGTCATTGCATCTACTGCATTGAATTAGCTCATAGCAAGTGGCTTAGCAAATTAAATAAAACAAAAAACAACCACAAAAGTTCTAAATAAGTTTAAAAATGTAAAAAAAATGCGTCTAAAAGACATTGATTTATATTTAGGACTAGCAAATCATCTAGCAACTTAATGTAGTGAACTATTGATTCAATATGGGCAAAGTTGCGCTACCCCAATAACATAGTTTAGTTTCCTAGATTTAACCATGTGGATTGTTTTTATCTACTTTTCATAGTGTGAACACTACAGTTTGGGAGACTGTTTTTGTGATTGAAACTAATATTGTGCATCTGCATTCCAATTTGAATGCATTTGGATTTTATTATAACGTCTTCTTTATTATTCGTACTTTACTGTTTAGTTTCCCATTTGACGTTTAACTTTGTTTCTTATCTTCTTGCGAGTTATTTAAGTTCTATGCAGCTTTTAAGAATGAATTGTCTGAGAATGTGGTTTTATGAATGACAGATGTCTAACAACCATGGGGAAAAAGTCTGCACTAATGAAATGGAAACATAAGAGAATGATGAATTTAATATGTTAACCATGCTTATGTTAGTAGCAGCAACTACATGTGTTGCAGCTGCAGCCTGGTATCATACAAGTTACATAGATAGAGAACCAAAAATGGATACGGACCTAGAAAGAAACAAATACATTTAACGTATCAAATGTACAATGTCGAAACCAATTGGGATTGAGTAAGTGTGTCTTCGTTTATCTTTGTAACATCTTACGGGGTAGAGGCATTCTGCATCCCACAAGAAGGGTATTTATAGAAGAACAATTAGTAATATTTTTGCACACTCTTAGCCACAATGTTAAGAATTGAGTGATCGACAACTGATTTTCTCGTTCCAGCGAAACGGTTAGTTGACATTTCAACACTGTACTAAATGCAGTAGTGAGCTTCTACTCAGACTTTGTGAAACCGGCTAGCTCTACCACTCCTCTAGAGATACACAACAATATTCATTGAACCCCATATTTTAAGATGATTACCTATCACAATCTCACATTATTTCTGGCAGATAATCTATTACAATCTCACTTTGTTTTCAAATATGTAGAGCTTCCTAGTATCATGCTACCATTCTTTATGGTGAATTTAAATAACGGTGCAATCGATGGTACATGCATCCCAGCCCATACTCTTGCTCACGAGCGTGCAAGATTTCATAATAGGAAGCAATTTATATCACAAAATGTTATGGCAGCAGTCTCTTTTGATATGAAATTCCAATACGTACTTGCTGGTTGGGAATGATGGACTTTTGATGCACGAGTACGACACTTTGCACTCAGTAGAGAAAATAGGCTAGTTGTTCCCAAGGGTAAGAAACAATAATAGAAGTTAGAGATTATAAGTTTGTAAATAAGCTTATATAAATCGATAACATGTTCCATATTTTTCTGTAGGGAAGTATTATGTCGTGGTTGCTGGATATGCTAACACAACTGTTTTTCTTGCTCCATAACACCACTTGAATGCTTTTAAGACTAATTATGTCCCTCAATCTGTTAGAGAAATATTCAACCTATCGTTAAGGAATATTGTAGAAAGTGCTTTTGGAGTGGTAAATGAGTGTTTCCCTATCCTCAAAACATCACCAATATACAGTGTTCAAACAAAAGGTAAGATTGTCATAGCCTGTTGTATTTTACATAACCTCATTAGGGAGGTAGAGGGCGATCAATTTGACATGAACCACATTGAGGAAGTGGGGTAACAAGATGAGGATGATAGCGAAGAAGAATTCGATATGGTATAGGGTAGGTCACAATGAGTAAGGGATGAGTGGAGAAGGAAAAGAGATGAACTAGCTGAGCTGATATGGAATGACTATCAAGCGTAGTCATTTATTTTGTTTGTCACATGTAATTTTGAAGAATTGTATGAACTTGAAGTTAAATATTCTTCCTTTTTAAGGAGGGGCTCACAAGTGTTAAATGACAATGTTGAGATGTTATTCGTTCTTATGGATTGGCTCATAGTCTGACGTGTGTGTATTTTGTGTTTTGTTCATAATAGTGGGTGATTACCTTTTTCCTTCTTCTTTTTGGTTATTTATGGTTGAATGTGAAATATAGCAGTAGTAAAGACATAAGAATTGGAAGTGTTTAACTTCAATTTGCTTCAGTTTCATGAAGATTTAGCTACATATGTCAAATTTCCATTTGATTAAATGGGAGTTATATAAGAATAGCAAAGATATGAAGTGACGCTTTTATGAATACAAGCTGAAACTTTTGCTTGCCGATTGCTATGAATATTTGCTTGATTTTGCTATGCTATCAATGTTGCACAAATGATAAATGTTCATTATTTTCTGCAAGTTCTATCTTTTCATTGTGACTGTGTCATTTGCAAGTTATTAGCATTGTTACTGTATAGACAATTGTGTTTCATAGAGCATTAGGCTTTCTTCGACCTAAAGACATTTGCTCTGAGCTGTTTGATATGACTTATGTATGTTGTTGTCACATATATGTACTGTTATGTTTGAACATTTTTTATACTTCAAATGGTATAAATTAGAGATCATCATGTACAATGGGGTCTATGGTTTGTGCTGTGTTCAACTGTTATGCAAAGTGCGGGCGCACATGTATGATCAAACTTAACAATATGGACTTGTCTTATTCTATAGGTAGTGCATTTGAATTGATGTGTTTGTGTATTTTTTTTTAACTTGATAACAGGAATGGAGAAAAAAGAAAGAAGCAAAGAGAATGAGAAAACGGATAATAAAGGGAAAAATCTAATGTGGACGGATGAAATTGACAATTGCCCTGTGGACCAGCTACTTAAACAAATGCATTTGGGGTGTAGAGTTAAAAATGGTTTCAAACGTGAGGCGTATACTAAAATATGTGATGAGTTTGAGAAAGTAATTGGGATTACATTCACTTCG
The DNA here is from genome assembly GCF_000471905.2 of Amborella trichopoda. The sequence goes on along the minus strand of NW_006494916.1, from coordinate 1,688,623 downwards.
AAAAATATAAAAAATAGAATGAAGATATGGAAGCCACAATATGATCAAGTGAATGTTATGATAAACAAAAGTGGCTTTGGATGGGATGATAAATTACACAAGGTCACAGCTCCAGAGGAACTATGGAGTGAGTACCTAAAAGTATAATAGTTGTTATTCATGTATTTTTAATTTTATCAATGTAAATATTATTTGCTTATAAATGTATATATTGTTCAATGGGAGGATTATAAAAGAGCTAAGATGTATAGAACCAAGATGATACCCTTCTTTAGTTCTTTGCCCATTGTACTTGGGGATGATAAGGCCGATTGAAGATATAGTGTGGTTGGAACGGATTTGGAAGGCAATAGGCCCCCTATAGATGATATTGGATGTGACAGTGAGGGAGGTGATGACTAAGACTTCGGTGAATCAACGGCTTCTATGAATAGAGATGGTATATATCGATAAAATACTACTTCATCAGCTTCAAAATGAAAACAACCAGAAACGAAGAGAAGTCGTGTGGGTGAGGCAATTGCCGCTTCTATTGCTGATATCACGATTGCTTTTGATAATGCAATGGGTAATGCAATAGAACAGATAACTAAGAAGAGGCAGAGAGTTGTAAATAATTAAGAGTTGATGATAGAACTGAAGAGGGTTGAGAAACTTACATCCCATGATTATTTTAGAGCAATTAAATATCTTGTCGAACACCCTGATATTACAGCAATGCTCATAGATATGGAGTTGGAGTTACACAAGGACTGGTTATTCTTTCCACTTGATGCTAGTGATTGATTTGTAATCTACAAAAAATACTTAATGATGAGTCAAATGGATTTATGAAAGTTCTACTGATTGTTGTGTTTGATAGCTTTTGTTTTTTTGGTAATATGATATAGATAGTCACACCTTGATGGTCATGATCGTGCTTGATTGTTATGGCTTGTCAAGGCCATGAATTTTATAAATATTATGGAATATTATCGAATATGATGGTTATGGATTGTATAAAAATTATCAAATGCAATTAAGTTTTATACACTGAAAATGGTCATGCATGTTATGAATGGTAGGGAACATGATGGTCATGAATGTTATAAATGGTAGGAAACATTATGGCTATCATTATTAGGAAATATTTGATGGGTTTGTAAGGCAAATGATGGTCATGAATATTGTAGAATAACTATGTTTATGCATTATTAAATAATTGTGTTTTATGAAATATCCATATTTAATAAAAATCATATTTTTTAGATAATCATGATTTGTTAATAATGAATGGTAGGGAATATGACGCTCGTGAATGTTATGAATGGTAAATGTGATGACCATCGATATTATGAAATATTTGATGGCTTCGTAGGGCAGGTGATGGTCATGAATATTGTAGAATAATTATGTCTTGTTGAATAATTAGTGCATTATTAAATCGTTATTAATAATTGTTTTGGTTTATTAATATTAGTGTTTTCTAAAAATGTCATGTATCACTCAATAATTGAATAGTATTTTGTAATAACTATTTACCTAATAATCATGTTTCATTAAATTACAGTCATTTTTTTTGTTCTTAACAAATTGAAAATCTGTTTGATTACTAAACAATGGAAATGGAAATGATTGTAAATAATCCATGAATTTTGTATAATTTATCCAAACAAGAGATTTGAGGAATCCGTGACAAGAATCCTTGATAATGAAAATCCATGGATTTCAAATATCTAAGATTCTTAATTTCCTCCCATCCAAAAGGGCCCTACGAGTGAGGAATCCATAACAAGAATCCTTGATAATGAAAATCCATGGATTTCAAATATCTAAGATTCTTAATTTCCTCCCATCCAAAAGGGCCTCACAAGAGTTTAGAAATTGTGTGATGAGAGAGAAAATATAGGAGGTATTCCTTCTAATTTGAAGGATACACATGAAAGAAAAGATAAATATAAAATAGTATAAAAATATATCCTAATATGATTCAAGAAAAGATAGAGAGAAACGAGTTTCCAAGGAGGTGTGCAATGAAAGAGAAAATATAGTAAGATATTCTTTCTAATTCACCAAATCTTCTAATAAAATTTTCCATCTAATTTAAGGGCAATAGTGTAATATCATATCCTAAATTTCAATGACCAAATCCTAAATAGTTTTCGGATTGAACCAAATTACAAGATTATTTTCTCGACAAAGGATGGGGATGCCATCAAATTTGAATCACAATATTATTTTCTCAATATAATGGCAAAAGATGGGGATACCATCCAATTAAACAGTACCATGAGATCTATTTTTGTTTAGGAAATTGTTTCATGCGTCGGGGACATATTTTTACATTTGCATCCCCTGAGGTATAAACCATTCATCTTAAAGATGGATGAAAATAGGTGGTTCATCTAAAATCAGTTGAAATTAACGGTCCATATATTTTCTTCATAAAATTAGTATTTTTAAATTTTTAAATTTATTTATTTTTTCATATTCATGATCTCCATATTAGACATTATATATCCCTAAAAATTGGGTCCCAAAAACCATCTCAAGGTGTGGTTAGTTGAAGTATTGGCCCGGTCAAAGAAGATGTATTAATCAACAAGGTGCGGTTAGTTTAAGGTATTTGCCTGGTCAAAGAAGATGCGCTAATCAACAATGTGGGGTTAGTTTTTGATAGAGTTGTATATGATAATTTTGTACATTCTAATCCCAAGATGTGCCACTATTGTGAAAGCCGTAATGATTGTCAACATAAACCTCTATACGTTGTTTCTTCATTGTCATGCAGCTCTTACGATTTAAATATTTATGTACTATTTGTATGTCAAAAAAGATGCCTTTTTATCATTTAAGTATTTAAATATGATAGGAAATTATGGAAATATATATATATATATATATTTTGTTAATTTGGAACTTTCATTTTATGTGATATTTTTTATTTCTTTATTTTTTATTTCTAAATTTTAAAATATTTTATTTTTCTATTTCTTTTATTTTTACTTTTTTTACTATGATATTAAAAGATTTTAATTTTTCATGGATGTGTATGTCTTGTGTTTTTACAAAAATACGTATTGTTCTGTTTTTTTTTTTTTTACCTTTTTATTATAATGTAAACTACAAGTGGCTAAAAGCTTGATAGCATTGTGTTTTAAATAAATTGACTTTCCACTTATTTTTATTGCAATTTACACATGACATGAATATTTTATTCTCTTCGGTTCAGTATAAGAAAAAGAGTTACATCGCGTAAGCCCTCTAGTGTGGCAAAGGCCCATTGGTCTAAGAGGAGTCTTAGTAAGATCCGGAATTGGAAGATTCCTCATGAGTTAAAATATTTCCTTTGGATTTTATTGCAAGGAAGTGTTCTAATGGGAGATAACCCGAGGAAGAGAGGTAAATTTCCAGTTAACATTTGTCTCATGCAAAAAAGATGAAGAGAATGGAGATCATTTGTTTGTTTCTTCAATATGAACTTACAAATACAAATTCTCCTTGGAGATGGGTTTTTAGTAAGTGTGGTCCCTTCCACATGACATATAAATGTTTTAGGGCAACTCTACTGTCCACCAGAGCCAAAGAAAGGTAAAGTTCTATGGAGTGCTTTGTTGTGGGAAGTATGGTTAATCGGAGAACTTTTGAGGGAAAAGGCTTATGCTTCGGAATGATTCAGGAAACCATTATGCACACTGCTTGGTCCTGGTTCTTAGTCACTAAGGAGGGAGATGGCATATCAAAGGTGGATGTTGTTCTCAATCTCTTATGTGGCAGCCATCGGGACTTGCTAGCCATGTGGGAAGAGGGATTGGACCAGTCAATGGCTGTATCAAATTGAATTTTAATGGCAGTTCGATGGTGAACCCTAGTCTGGGGGTGTTATTAGGGATTCAGAAGGGACCGTTCTTTTTTGCTTTTGGGGGGCATGTGATAACTGTGTTTTGGTCGAAAAGTATTCACTAAATGTAATAAACTGGTGTAAAAAGAATTAGAGACCCCTATGGACACTCAGATCTTTATGGCTAGAAGTGCATGATATAATGGCTGGATTATAATTTGAATTTCAGCATGTTTATTGGGAAGCCCTAGAAGTGCATGATATAATGGCTGGATTATAATTTGAATTTCAGCATGTTTATAGGGAAGCCAATAAGGTAGCTGATTTTTTTACCGAAACTTGGGGTGAATGGACTATATAATGTAATTCGGGATTCATTGCCATTGTAATTGCCGTGTTTTTTATATTATCAATACAAGTTTAAGATCCTGTAAAAAAAAAAACACAACAAAAAAAAAGAGATTTGTGTTTTCCAACATTTAGTACCATCTACTTTAGAATTTCTAGGTATTTTATTTAAAATTTGAAATTGTAGTTCTTTTATGATCACTATTAACAATTAACTCGTAATCCAAACAAAGGACAAATATGTTTATATAAAGAAATTTAATCTACGACCCTCTTCCATGCCTTTCAAGCAAGCATGGGACATATCCTTCTATCCAAATCAGGATTAAATACTCCAGACCAGTGGACAAGGGGCCGGAAGTCTAGAATCTCATCCGAGAGCTTTGTACAATGACCCAGTTGAGAACACTCTCCATGACACAGGATACATATCCTTAACTCACTTACAGGAATATATACCTCTACTAATAATGTCATAGGAGCCAGTATATCTTAGAACACATTTATCCTCGAGAACTCTTCTAAAACAGGGGTACCAGCACAGGCTACCTGTTGTCCTCTCATAAAAGTCCACACTTAATTTAGGGTCTAGGGTTGCCAGCAATCCTGAGGAGATCACAGAAGGCGGCCCTAAGAGTACTATCACCAATTCAACATGCCAAACAAAGTCCCAAAATTCCTTTCCCAAACATATTAATTTGTAGAAGGTGCTCCACAACCATTTATCCAACAATTCTTTCATTCAGACACTCTGATAAGCCACAAAATAACCACCATCCCACATTTCGGCTAAGGGAAGTCTTCCTATTTAACAAAATGGATGCTATGGCCCTTGCGAGAACCATTCCGAAGAGATCCCTCTGAATGTCTCCTAATCTTATGTTTATGATGCCCTATGGATCCTAATTTTCATTTAGAAAGGTTTTTTGTTGTCACCACCGAACTCATCTCTCTGTCATCACCTTGTAAACTTTGATACATGAATATAACAGTGCAACCCTTCTTCATCCACCCCAACAATAAGGTCAAACTTCTCATGTCATTGCCACTAAAACAAGGATCTCAAGCTTTCATGATTAAAAGCCACAAACCTTTCACATGCCAAATTCACCATGTCAAAGTGTATGTATATGTGGCCATCTTGTCCTATAGCTGGATTGCCTCCCTATGCAAAGCCCCATCAAAATCCTAGAACTACTATTATATGTAACCCTATGCCATCTTCTGTAAAGAGGGAATTTGATGAAGTGATCTTTTTGAGAAGTCACCGTCTGGAGTTGCTTCCCAAATGCTTCTTTTGTGGTCTCTAGTACACTGGGCCTACAGCATGATCTGGCTACCTGTTGTATCTACAGAAGGTATTCCACAAGCAGTGACAAAAAATTCGACTCCGCCAAGGTATTCGGCACCTGGCCGAGCCGAGTTACTCGCGTGAGTCCGAGTAACTAGCTCGAGTATAATTTGATTTTAAAATAATAATAATCAACACATAAGTTAATGTATATATAATATATCCTTCATATGTATAACACAGAGTGTTGAATGGTGCAGTGGTTCGGTTCACTGTTCTTAGTATTTACTTATCCGCAATACATATTGGGTTCCGATCCTCCTTTTCATCTCAAGTTCTTCTTTTTTAAAAAAAAAAAAATAGCATAATAATAAATATATATTTAGTGTTCCACTTTTGTAATAAAATGTTTGTAGTGTGTTAGGTAGGGAGTGCACTCTTATTCTTACAGATCGTACGTTCAAATGCTCAAAGCCTGTTTTTACTCATGTTTTCTTGTAAAGAAAAAAAAATGAAACAAAAACGGAATGGTCATATAGAGAGATCACCCTAATGACCAATAAACATGTGTGCTGGATAATAAAGTTGACACATTATTAGGTATAAACATTAAAAATGTGCATACAATGTACTGAGAGCAAACTCGCCTCACCCATAGGGTGAGGCAGGGTTACTCGGCCGAGTCCGAGCATACAAGGCCGGAGTCTCATAACCATGTCCACAAGTATTCTGGTCTTCACTTGCGACCAAGTCACTTTATTTCTATTGGTATTGTAGATCCTATGAAAACCTTCGGGAAACATACCTTAAATAACATATCTCCATGCCAAAAATAATAGTGTTCCCCTTAACTTACATTATTAATGAACACTGCTATGCAATTCTCTGTATTCCTCGATACATTCATAAGTAGCTATTTCTCCCACCAATTAATGATTTCTCCTTACCTTTCCCATTTTTATTCTCCTCGACAGTCACCCATAAATTTTTGCCCTCTTGCAAATTTCTCCACCAGCATTTTGTCAATAAAGCAATGCTCATCATTCTGAATCTACGAATCCCCATACCTGTGTAGACACCTTTTCCGAAATAAGTGATATTTTAGGTATTCTCTTGATTCCCCTAACTTCCACCTCATTCCCCTAACAAATTGCCATTGTTCAACAAGGTGGACTTTATCAAGGTGAGTTTACCTCCCAATGATAACGTAGTTAGCCTTCCATATGTCTTATTAGGTGTTAAATCTTTTAATTTCTAGGAACCATATCGACCTTGGCAATCAACCCGCTCGACCTTGGCAATCAACCCTCTGTCAAGGGGAGTCCAAGTACTTTATTGGGAGAGCGTCCTTTTCATGTCCCATTAGATCAGCTATGCTTTCCCCCCATACCTCCTTTTACCTCCCATTAGATCAGCCCTAATCCAATAATATTGTCTTTTGCATAGACCAGTTTCCACTCCATAGCACTTTAAATTCCTGATTTCAACCACTCTTGCATCACCTAATACTAGGGTATCAACCAGCATATTGTATATATGAAATAGTTGGCCAGCTTCTATGAAGGTTTAAAACCAGACATCAACCTTGCTTGCTCCACTGATTTTAGCATCAAAATGAATCAGTTTCGAGACTCGGACATGTGTACTCGGAATCGGCTGAGTAACTCGGTCTCGCCCTTTGAGTGAGGCGAATTTGCCTCAAGTATACTGTACACGCATTTATAATATTTATATATAATAATATCCCAACTTCAACAGCTAATGCTCGAGTAGTTCGCTGGGTAGTATGCACGTTTATTGTTCACTACGGAGAGGATTCGAATCCCTCTATAACAATTGGTTTTTTGTTTCCTTTTTTTTTTTCTTTAAGAAAACATGAGTAAAAAAAAAAAGAAGAAGGGTTTGAGGAGAAGATTTGAACCTATGACCTCTAAGAATAAGAGCGGATGCCCTACCCAGCACGTCGTAAAACATTTTATTAAAAAAAAAGGAACAGCTATAATATATCTATTGTTGTACTATCTTTTTTTTTTTTAACAAAAAAAGAACTTGAGATGAAAACTAGGATTGGAACCCACGATGTGTTATGAACAAGTACCCCAAAGATCATGTACCCAACCAGTACACCATTCAAAGAATATTTTTATATATACATTAATTTATGTGTTATTTTTTTATTTTTTAAACTCAAAGTCTACTCGGGCGAGTGAGTCTGAACAAGTTACTCAGACGCACCCGAGTAAATCGGCTCGGCCAAGTCCCAAGTACTTTAGCTGAGTCGATTTTTTGAACACTGAAATGAAGGTTTCTGGCACAAACGCGAACCAAAAGGTGAGATAGAGTACCCTTCTCTCAAAACCCTAGTGGGTTTAAAGAAAGTAGTGGCTTCTCCATTTATCAATATGGAGAAATGGGCAAAAGAGATACAACCCATAATCCATACTCTATCTTGCTCCAAACCCCATGCTTCCCATTATTCTCACAAGTAGCTCCCAATCTACGCTGTCATCGGCTTTTTCTATACACATATCAACCCTTGTTTCTCTCCAGTTTCCTTGAATAGATGCATTCTCGTGCTATTTAAAGACTCTCTGTGTTCTGCCTCCCCCAGATAAAGGCAGATTGGTGCTCAGAGATCACCATTTGCAATACTTCAACCTCATGGCCGAAATCTTTGCTACTATTTTGTAGAGGCTAGTCAACAAGCTATTGGCCTCATATTTTGCTTCCAATAGTATTTTACTTTGGTATTACTGCCAAGAAAGTGGACGTTTTTGCACTAATCGCTATACCTCTATGATGGAACTCCTCAACCATGAGGGAAATACCATGTTTCACTACTTTCCTGTAATGTTGTAAGAATTTCAAACAAAAATCATTTAGCCTATGATTCTATCTCTCGTTCGCCTGAAAAGAATCCCCTTGCTTTCTTCTTGAGTAAATGATCTTTCAAGCCACCTACACTTTAACTAGATACACTTAAAAGAACTCCACTTATGCTAATTCTCGGCCTATGCTCTGCAGAGGTTCTTTGGTAAAAATGTACCATGGCCATTTGATTGCCTCTCTTTAACCCTCATCAACTCCCTGTATTTTTGTACACTAAAACTTCTGCTACTGGAATTTTCTATGGAGTGCAAGAACTTAGTGTTTAGACTTTTGATTCTCTTACCACAAGTTTATTATCGATATTTGTCCCAAAAATATTTCTTCCATATTGTATCAACAAATAATCGAAACCATTTTGGCGCGGGCAATCCTGTCTATTTCCTGATTTCAAGCCAAAGGATAGTTAATCCACTCTCTCACATCATCCCTTTATCATTGCTGAAGCTTTTTAGTAATTGAAACTTTCTCAATATCCTAAGCCCATGCCATCCGAAAATCACGAAAGAGGACCAAGTTTGCTTCACTAATTCACTGATACCCCTCTCTGCTAACCATCACCTTTGAAATATGAGGAGCTGCCCCAAAGTTTCTGTCCGCTGTTTCTAGGATCAGAGGCATATGATCTGAAAATAGCGTTGTAAGGGCATTAGCCATTGTCTTGGGAAAAGCTTCCTACCACCCACTATTTGTTAAAAACCTATCTAAGTTCGACATTATTGGGTTCTGCGAGCTTTGTTTGACCAGGTAAATTGTGCTACCACAATAGGAGTATCAGTAATTCATTTGAGATAATGAATACATTGAAACATCGCATACATGGAGTGAGTCCATGTGGGCTATTAGATTCATATGGCCATCTCAAATTATCCCATTCGCCTTTAATACAAGTTCATGGCAGAAGTCCTATGCGTAGAAGCCCTGTTGGGAGAACTTCTATAAACAACAGTCATACATACAATTGGGGAATATTGATAAGTTGACCTAGGCGATAAAGCAGCACCTCATAAACAAGAAATCAAAGTAATATTATTGTGAGCATATCAAGTCGAACTAAGCCGTGAAGCACAAGCTCAGGAACAAGGAAAAAAATAAATAAATCAATATCAATGTGAGAATGTAATACAATATATTATATGATATTTCAGAGAAGCTGAAGTCGATGCTTGACTCAGTTATTTACAGGCTCGGCATGACTCTGGGAGCGGAAAAATGTCCATATTTTGCTCACTATGTGACAATCTGGGCCAACTAAGATGGGATCTCATGTAGCATATGTGCGCAAGTAAAATGTACCAAGAGCAAGAAAATGATACTTCACTCCATGGAGCATGTACGCAAGTAAGATTCTCTTGACGAGCATAAATGCAAGTAGAGCATATATATGCAAGTAAAATGCAGTAAGAACAAGAAAAGATTACCTCACCCCAACAAAGACCTTGCTATCCTAGTAACCTTATCCAGTGTGAACCCAAACTTAGTGAAAGTATCCAAATAAGTACCACTTGCACCAAACCCACACACTCCATGCACCACCCCTTCTCCTCCTACATACTCCCTCCACCCAAGTGGAGACCCTGCCTCCCCACTCATCCGCTTCCGTACAGAACTTGGCAGCACCGATTCCCTATACTCCCTCAACTGCTCATTGAACAATCGCCAACAAACAAGTGAAACCACCCTCACTCTCCTTCCCTCCTTCCTCAACCTCTCTGCACTCTCTTCACACAAACTCAACTCTGGCCCCGTCCCGACCAATATTATCTCAGGCATGTCCACCGCTGAATTGTCGCTCACTATGTACCACCCCTTGCTCACTTTCTCCATACACGACCACAACAAGTTTGCTGACACCTTTTGCCTTGAAAGCGAGATAACGCATGGACCAGTTTGGTACTCCATGGCAGCCTTATATGCTCCTGATGTCTCATTAGCATCTGCAGGACGGAACACCAATAGTTGGGGAATCGCTCTGAGGCCTGCGAGGTGCTCGACAGGCTGGTGTGTGGGCCCATCCTCACCCAACCCTATTGAATCATGAGTCAAGATATAAAGAACATGGGCTCCACTCAAGGCAGAGAGCCGAATAGCACCCTTCATGTAGTCAGAGAAAACGAGGAAGGTGGCAGCAAAGGGGATTAGGCCACTTTGGTGGAGCGCAAGGCCATTGGAGATAGCCGCCATAGCATGTTCACGGACGCCGTAGCAGATGTTGTGGCCCCATGGGGAAGCAGGTTGCTTGAAGTCGTCAAAGCCATGGAGATATGCTTTATTGGAGCTTGCAAGGTCAGCGCTCCCGCCAATTAGGCCCGGGATCACTTTTGCGAGGTGGTTCAGGCATTTCTCTGAGTACCCACGAGTGGCATCGACAGGTTCAGATTCTGACCATTTCTGCCGGTCAAATGTGGGTGGTTAGCAATCTAAAATTCAGGAGGTATTGCATAATATGGCACTTGGAACTTGCCTTGACCATCTAATTCATCACAAATGGTGGAATAAGTGTATTTCAGTTAACTTCCAGATGGGAGACTTAAGGGTTAATCTCTGCTGCATGACTTTGGAGTATTGCAATATGCTTTTCAAAAGTTTTGGGAAGCAGCAGAGATCTTACTTATTTAATCATATTTTAGAAGTACTGTTATTAAGAACTTTTAAACAACCTATATTTAGTTTGCATGAATTTGGAGTATTGTTATACTTCTCAAAAGTTTCGGGAAGCAGCAGAGATCTTACTTAATTATTCATTTTTTAGACATACTTTATTAAGAACTTTTAAATAAACATAAATTTATTTTTCATTATTTACATAAGTTTACCTAATTTTTCATAAGGAATGGGCCTACTGAACCCGGTCCTGCACAATCCAGGAAGGACAATGGTCACTGCCGTCAGATGACCATACCATACAGTTATGATGGTCCATAGCTATTCATAATGCTCCATTCAGCAGTCCCCAAGTCTGTCAAGCAGAACTGCAGATTATCACCACCAAAATGGTGATCGGATAGTACAAATTTAATCGTAGACTGGTTCTCATAGCATAATTTCTCAATCAAATATCATTAGAAAATACAATTATAAAGTTCCCATGATGGATTCTCTGATCATGTCTTTTCATATATAACAAAAAAGCTGCCCATATGGCTCCCCTATGGATGCATGTGAAAAACCTCGTAGACTTACAGGAAGGGATGACTCCCAGTTTGGAGGGAGTCGACCAGTCAGAAGAATTTTGAATTCTGCTGCTTCCATTGGGTAATCATGTTCGTATCTTTCAAGTGTTGCATTCCACTCCCTTTCCATACTTTCTCCATGTTCTGTATGACTCTGCATTTCTCTACAAGCATTACCATAGAAAGATGAGAACACACATTTAGAGTTAGACAAATGTTTCAACAACACACGGGAGTTAGATAAATGTTTTTACTCTCTCTCTGTCTCTCTTTCTCTCTCTCAGACACAGACACACACATACAAAGAGAGAAATAGAGAGAGGAGCGGAGGGACCGAGGTGTTCAAACGGAACCCCAGTAAGAGAAGCCTTGAGCATGATTAGTCACATGTCACCTAGCACTCTAATGGTTAAACAAATCCAAGAAAGATATTATAACAAGAATTCCAAAAAACATGATTGGTTCTCACATTTTCTAAGAGGAAAAAAATTGGTTATACTTTCAAAGGGTAGACCTGGCATAAGCTTGGTTATACATTCAAAGGATATTTGATGTTTCAAACTTCTCGTGTGGAAACAATCAACCCTCTTCTAACCCTTTCTAATGTTTAAAGTAAATAAATTTAGTCATTTGGAGAAATTCAACAATTTTTTCTTCCAACCCATTTAGTTCAAACCAATGTTTTATATTTTTTCGATCCGGATCGGAACCGGCTGATCGAGATCAAAACCGGCCGATCCGGATTAAGAATCGGCTTGGCTGATCTGGATCCTGCTAAATATCATGATCTAGCCGGTTCCCCCTCTGAACTACCAGTTCTTGTCAGAGTACTGGCAATTCAGATCAAGCAAACCACCTAACTCTCACCTTTTGGTTGCTTTCAAATTGTTGTGTGAAATTTTTATCATCCGACGCACACCCTTAACACTTGGACGGCGCCCTTTAACTTATTTCTCTAATAGAGAGCCGTATTTTTTTACTTCACTCAAATTTATAATTTGGAAGTCCTTATTAAAGAAGTTGTGGCCCACCCCTCAACTTGGATGCGTGACACTACGTTAATCTTCTATTGGGCTTTCTTATAGCCGCGCGGCCCCACATCCTTGCTCCACTCTTTGATGTAGGACAGATACGGAATGCAACTTGACCTACGTCTTGAATCTTTTTTACAAGTTAAAAATATGGGCTACATCAAAAAGGGATACATCTTAAGTCTTAACCCTTTAAGAGGTTTACTACATATATGATTATTTCAAAGAATCTTTAACCTTCTTTAAAATGTGGGACTAAATCCAAAGGGCTTGAACTTTTGATTTTTTTAAATAAAATCACATTTATTTTTTAAATTAAATCGCCATAGAAAAAATGGTTTTCTCTCTCTCTCTCTCTCTATCTCTCTCTCTTTTCAGAAATATTGTTGGCCATCCTTTTTTCAGAAATATTGTTGGCCATCCTTTTGTCATGAATGGTTACTAAGATTATCTAGCATATGGACATAACATAAATAGGGAAGGAAATAGACACCCTTTCCACCGTAAACACTTCAACAAAATAAATAAATAAATAGAGAGATAAATGTTCTTGGGCAACCGATTCAGGCAACATAACTGCATCTCAAAAATTTATAATTTTTAAAATATGTGAATGTTTTTTTTAAAATTAATATTTAAAAACAGATCCATTTTGATTTAGAGAGATTCAGTTTATTGTAATTAGTTGAATTTTAAGCTTCATTTTGACCATAAAATGATTGTAAAGGATAACAAATACTCAAATATGAGGCAGGTTCTTAGTTTTATGTATTTTCAGTAAAATAACCAAACACTATAATGCAATGCAACTATTCTTTTGGAAACTTAAAAAACTTGATATCTGAGAAATTTTAGTGATTTTTTGAAATTTCTTTACACCAAATCTTGCTGATCTTGCCAATTCTCCAATCTGGATCGCCGATCCACCTATCCGACCCAGTTTTTGAGGTACCCAATCCAAGTCACTGATCCGTTTTTTAAAACCTTGGTATAAAACTAAAAAAGCAGGATACTTCATATTTCGACCACAAGGAATAATGTTTGATACATGGAAAATAAGATAGTTCTTTTAAGAAAGAACAATCATATTGGATTACGAAGAACATAGAGCATGTACTAACCTTCGACATAAGGTTCCAAGGAAAGGGCTAAGAAGTTCAACAAACTATTGTTCTGCTTTATTTTCATTTGTAAATATTTTACGCAGCAATTGTTCATTCATAAATCACTCGGGGTTCCGTAAGTTTCATCCAGTTAGTGTGTCAAACTAGATGAGGGGATCATCTTTCCTTATTCTTTTTTAGGTTTAGTCGTTCCTCATTTTCTATTATGCTCTTCTCTTTCTTGATTCGTGATTTCTTCCACCTCTAGATTTCACAGTGCGAACAATGCTGACTGCTTCTACATACGAAAAATAGAACTGAAATCCTTGCCCAAAGAAAGTGATAGACAATAAAGCTTCACATACAAACTATAGTTAACGTGTGTGTGAGTGCGTGTGGGGTGGGTATGTGTGGATGTGTGTATGTGTCTTTGTGTTTTGTGTGTGTATGTGTATGTGTATGTGTGTGAGAGAGAGATTCATTTAGTGGCAGAACTGTACTTGTAGACCATTGGTATAACATGGAAAGGATGTCGATCTTTCCAACAAACTTTTTCTCTCATCTTCATGACATCATCATCAGAAAAAATCCCATGATGAGCCTTAGATGTTCCCTCCTTTCCAGATAACCTCCCAATCAAAGTTTTCCCCTGCATGTCAACTCATTAGAAAGCATGGACCTCAACTGTTCTATGATTCGGATGACTACATTCAAACTAAAGCTTGCTCCTTACATTATATATGGAAAAAAAAAACAAAATGTCAAAAAAACAAAATGCAAATTCCTTTAGCCTTCAAAACAATTTCAACTCTTCATTGCCTAAAGCTCTCATACCTTCATAAATGTTGGCTTCTCAATTTGTTTAGAAGCAGAAAGAAGTGTCCGACTGAATGATCCCAGATCTTCATGTATATTGTCAACTTCAATTGTGTTCCAACCAAGCGCCCTGAACCGACCACATATATCCTCAGAGAAAGCAAGGCTGGTGTCCCCATCTATGGTATTATGATTGTCATCATATATCAATGTGAGCTTGTTGAGCTTCCAATGTCCTGCCAATGAGGCTGCCTCATTTGAAATACCTTCCATGGCGCACCCATCACCCATGATACAGTACCTGGAGAGAACTAGTGTGTCACTTATCTCACCCAAGGATAATGAAACATAGACAGTAAAATTGTTTCTGTATGTTCTGCAATAGTGCATCATAATCCAATAGGTTCTGGTATGTGATAGTCCTCGGCAACACACAGAAATGTTGTCCACCAATGGATGGCAGAAGATTAACTGGAATTGGGTATTCAGCCAAATACAGTTAAAATCAACCATCCAGACATTGGATGTAGCTTAGAGGTGATAGTCCTTGGCAACATACATAAATGTTGCCCACCAATGGATGGCAGAAGATTAACTGGAATTGGGTATTCAGCCAAATACAGTTAAAATCAACCATCCAGACATTCGATGTAGCTTAGATTATAAAATACCATGGTTCATGGTTCACTGGACTATGGTACGTATTCCCGCATGCTATGATTGCATGTTGAAGGAACAGCATAGTACTCTAGTATTCAGTTAGAAATGGATCAAAACTTCACTGGCAGCATGTTATAACATTGATAAAGAGAAAAATTAGAATTTGCGCTGGTACATATTTATTTGTAAAGGACAAAGGCGGAAACAATGTAATCCTATGGACTA
Organism: Amborella trichopoda; assembly: GCF_000471905.2. The sequence continues at coordinate 1,673,270 of NW_006494916.1, read as the reverse complement.
TAGTAAACCATTGTCCATTGGATGCCATGATTATCTACTGCATGATGGACAATGCAGAAAGAATAGACACAGCCAGAAGAGGGCAAGACCTTATTGGTGGAATTGATCTATTCCATCTCTGCTACCATCAAAGATTCTACAGCAAACTCATGAACCAAATGGACTATGGGTTTTCACATTCAGTTGTGGACTATAATGTACTTTCCCATTTGTAAATGTTTTCCAAGAATAAACTCACGTCCGGTGATTAACAATGATCGCATCAGGTTTATTATAACGTCCAGCCAGGTGCGCTTCAGCAAGAGCCAGGCCGACAGCATTTGCAACTCCCTGCCCAAGGGGGCCTGTCACAAGATACTCAAGTAATAAGAGTCCTTCATGTGATGATCCAATTGCAATTTACTCTAATTACTGTTAGCAGAAGATCAATGGAATAAAGAAAGTAAAAACCTGTTGTAACTTCAATGCCAGCAGTTACATCCTTCTCTGGGTGACCAGGAGTGCGACTCCCCAATTTACATAGACGCTTCAAATCTTCAATCTGGATCACCAATTAATCTTAATAAAATAAAACTCAACCAAAACAACATAGACATGATTAAACCAAAAGGAAGACCCAAGTCATCTATCAAGCACTTAGCAAACCTATAAATTCAATTTATATCAGATTATTCAAAGACCGCTTCTAGGGAGGCCTTGGGCCCTACAAGAGCACGAGGGTAGTCGATTAGAGATTTAAATTTTAGGAAAAATTACAAAAAAAACCCCAAAATGAGACTTTCTAGACAACCTACTCCTAATAAAAAAAAAAATTCTAGAACTTTTTACCCCAAATTGAACCTTTTCTAGCAAATACCCCCCAAGTCAAAAAAAATGCCCATAGTGCCGGACCGCCCCCATTTTGTGCCGGACCCCATGCCCAAGTGCCAGACCGCCCCTATTTTGTGTCGGACCGCATGTCCCAAAAACCCAAAGTGCCGGACCACCCCCATTTTGTGCCGGACCACCAGTATTTTGTGCCGAACCGCATGCTTTCCAGAAGCAAAGTGCCGGACCACCCCCATTTTGTGCTGTACCGCATGCCCAAAGTTCCATACCGCCCCTATTTTGTGCTAGTACCATACCGCCCCTATTTTGTGCCATATCGCACTGCTTTCCAGAAGCAAAGTGCCGGACCACCCCCATTTTTTGCTGGACCGCATTCCTCCCAGAGGGTATTTTGGTCTACATTTTACCTTTTTTATGACTTGGGGGGGTATTTCTTAAGAAAGCTAAATTCGGGGTAAAAAGTGAGAAAAGAAGTTTGGTTGGGGGTAAGTTGCATAGGAAGTCTATTCTTGGGGGCTATTTGTAATTTTCCCTAAATTTTAAGAACCAACATCATACTTTGATAAAGGTTCAAACATTTATGAAGGAGATTGTAGCAGATATTATGAAGTAAGGACATTATGCTCAGGAAATGTTTTAGAGAGGATCACAAACGCATGACAGAAAAACTACTGCACCAGGTCTAACTTTTCCAGCTTATCACTAAATATATGTATGTCTACAAGGGAAGTTGCCCCCCTTGCAATTTGGAATGAATCTATTTTACCCAATTGGTCCCCAATCAATGGAGAAAAAGGGGGCCACCAAAATGAATACTGTCAGAAATATTAGGAGATAGAGCACAACATTATAGTTTGAAGCTTTCTAATCTATTAGTAGAACTAGAAATATGAGAACTTTCATATGAAATTCTGGAAAGAGATCATGATTGACAACATACAAGCTTTGGACTGGTGATGGATATTTGTTGTTTATGGTTCTTAACTATAACCAGTGTTACAGGGCTCAACGAGTAACTCGGCCTCCCACAAGCAAGTTTTTGGAAAGTTAGGTGCCAAACTTGCCAGGCCCAAATAATTCATAAAAATATGAAAACAAAGCAAAAAAATATTAAAAAATTAGAGAACACTGAGTATATTGGTTAGATATATTTAAGCAACATTTGGAAATTCGGAAATTTCATATTTTTACCTTTTTTAAAATTTTCTGAATATTCAAGGTATAAATCCAATTTTTCAATAATCCATATTTTATAGCTTTTTCATCTTATTAGTCTCCTAATGATTTCTATTAATCCATTTAACTTTTTTGTTTTTGTATGGATTTTTTAAACTTTAACCTTTTTATTTTGCATTTTTTTTTTCTTTTGTGTTTTTTGGGGTGTGTGTGACAGTCGAGTTACTCAAACTTGGCCGAGTTGCTCACCACCACCAAGGGCTAAGTACCTTGGCCTACGAATTGTTCTAAACATTGACTATAACAATCAACCAATACATCTATCAGCTAGATAGTCATTACAAGAATTTCATTTCTCAAGAACCCATTTTAAGCATATTCCATAAAGAAAAAGGTTTGTATTAAGTAGGGGTGAGGTTTGTATAAGGCCCACCTATAAAATTTACTTACAGATGTTGTTTCTGTGTCAAAAATTTTATGATGGCTTAAAAATTTCTTTTTATCCTCAGTTATAAATTTTAAAATTTTAAAAATGTTACAGATCAATCAGATAAAAAAAAATACCTTGAATAACGGCGGTCCAAATAACTTGTCATTATCCTCCTTTATCTGACCAGTTCTCTTCAGAAACCTCATGCCACCATATTATTTCCCCTTCTGTTCTTCATAGATTTTGTTACCTAGATAGAAACATAGGAGTTATATGTATCATGGACTAAGATCACTAACCAAACTGATTATCAAAAGAAGAATCATTCTCCATCCAGATGGGTCTAGAAAGCCAGAAGGAATCAAATCATATCGATTCCTAAAATTTCTCAGTTCAATGGAACAATGAAATAGAAATTACTCCAAATTCTTCATGAATTTACATTCACAGGGTAAATAATGAAGAAAACAGCAGTTAAAGCCTGATTGAAACAATCCACAACACATTCACTGACCTGAACTGACTGAAACCCAACAAGATGAAGGCAAGGTATTGAAGGAAGCAGCCATGGCCAGCACTCAGAACAAACCGGTCCCGATTGAACCAATTTGGGTTTTTTGGGTTATAATTCATTACATGCCTATAAAGAATATAACCCACTTCAGCCATCCCAAGAGCCATTCCAGGGTGCCCTGCCTTTGCATTTTGAACTGAATCCACAATGAGCATTCGAATATTGTCGATCACTCTGCAATCAATGAGATCCTGAAAATACCCAACATCACCGATATTTTCAGAAGTGAAAGCAGAACAATTTCCCCACTCAAGCTCATCTTTCCATTGGAGCTTGTATTCCTCTGACTTTTGGTAGAGCTCGCTGTTTCCAAGGAAAGAGAGAGAACACCATGGTTTCTGTCTGAGAAGGTGTGTACCAAATATGTGCGAGAAATTGGACAAGTGGGTCGTCTTGAATGCTGAATGTGTGAGGGAAACATTTGGAGGGGGAAGATAGTGGAGATGGGTAGAGAGGGAAAGGCGGTGAGAGCGCCATGGATGAAACCCTGAAAGGCAATGAAGCTTTGGATGGGGAATAATGGTTTGAGTTTTGACGTTAATGGGTACCAACCCAAAGAGAAGGAAACGTCAATGGAAGGGGCGGACTCCGGAGATGAAAGATTTCTACGTGGCTGTGATGCCTTCATTTCTGTAACACCTGTTCGCAGAGGTATATCACCACGTAGAGAGAGAAAAAGATTTAAACTTTGATAAATCCAGAGAAGAGAGAGAAGGAGAGAAGAACTGATTATAGGCCGATGCGGGATTCGAAGGGGTGAAAGTTTGATCACCACGTGAAGTTGAGAAGCAGAAGAGAGAGAGAGAGAGAGAGAGAGAGAGAGAGAGAGGAGGAGGTGACATATAACAACGTAGACGAGAGAGTNTTACGTAACGTAAAAACTAAAAACGTTAGTATAATAGAGATGTATTCGTTACTACGTCGAACGTAAAGT
>NW_006494916.1:1623723-1669308 GCF_000471905.2 Amborella trichopoda | reverse complement strand
AGTAGTAGTAGTAGTAGTAGTAGTAGTAGTAGTAGTAGAGAGAGAGAGAGAGAGAGAGAGAGAGAGAGAGAGAGAGAGAGAAGAGAGAGAGAGAGAGAGAGAGGAGGGATGGTCACATTAATCAACAGGTAACGAGAGAAGATTGATTCCGATAAAAAAAAAACCAGGTTTGAATAATCGATGATGTTCTACTGGCCAAGGTTAAACAAAAGGTTTCGGACTGGCCACCCAAGTTGGAGTCGGATAGCTAGATCGGCCATTTAGATTACCGAATCGGCCAAATTGGCCCTAAAATAATAATTATAATAATCTTTTAAAAAAAAAGTTAATTAAAAATCCCTGAAGAACTTAATTTTTAAGGATTTTTATTTCCTCAAAAAAATAAAAATCCCTCAAATTTATAGTTTTGAGTTTTAAATTAACGGAAAGGTTTCTATACTTCGTTTGTAACATAGAAGATCTATGCTTTCCCTACTATCCAACCGTCCAATTTTGATCAAGAAAGTCACTTACCGTTTGATCTTAGATCTGACGTCTCAAAGTATTTTTCTTTTTAGTTTCTTTATACAAATTGTATGAATATAAAATTTGGTACATGTCATCTTCTCATTGGAGTGCACTTATAAAATATATTAAAAATAATTTTTTGATAAAATATAATGACTAACATACCCCTTGAAACTTTTAAAAGTATTTTGGTTATTTTATTTTATTGAAAATATTTTTTTTATATTTTTCGCTAGTGGGAGTTTAAAAGAAGATTGGACGTTAAAAATGGTGTCAAAGTAGTTTATAGAAAAAAATAAAAAATAAAATAGTGTAGAGACGTGACATTGTAATTGGAGCAATCTTAGCCCTCCATTCAAAATGAACGGTTGGATGAGGGGAAGTATATAAGTATTATGCTATAGGGGAAACATAGAAAGCTTGTCCTTTAATTAAAAGTCGGGCTTCTATGTTATGTTTATTATTTTGTAAAAATAAATTAATACTGAGCTTTCATTTGCCTATTTGTACGTTTGTTGACCATTATTTTCACACAATTGAAAAAAATAGCATACACTCATTATTGATATGAATATTTGGTCCAAAATACAGCACACAACTATTAAAATACAATCTAATACCAAATTAAAAGTGTCATTCTTCCTCTTCATTCACTAAATTGTCTTAACAGGTCATTGACTTGCTCAATATACACGTCATAATCGTCGTAGCCGAACTAACGATGCCTTACCATTTAAGTTAACTGTCATTTAAAAATTTAATTCCAAATATAATTTCCTTTACATTCATACATTCACATTAGTTTTTTAATATTAAATATTTCAAATCTTGTTTTCGTAAATACCGTAACAATAAGTATACTCTAAAATTAGAAATATTAGGTTGTAATTATTTGACTTTACAAGTATACATAAATTTAAACTTTGTTTTATAATAACTTCTAATATAAAAATATTCTTATTTACATATGTAATTAAAAAGTATACATTATGTATTTTATAACATAAAAAAATTAATTACTAAATTACAACATTTGCGTGATTAATATATAATGATAATAAGGTACTATATTACTTCTAATATGCAAATGATCCATCTTAATGATATAGTAATATGGTAGATAGTAAATATAATAACTAAAAAAGGATATATATATTAGTATTAGAATATATTTATATATTCTAGTATTTTCAAGAAATTTTCTTAATAAAACGAAAAACTATAAAATTCATGAAGATCAATTAATATATGACAATTCATCAAAAATATAAACCCAATAAATACCTTTTTTTTTTCTGCCCTCGATTTGTATTTAAATAAGTTTAGATCAACAAATTTATATAACAAATTTGTACATAGGTGAAATCTTTTAAAACCAAATTTGCACAAATTTAGTTCAAAATATTTTCCAATATCCTCAAAAAGGCGGATTATGTCACTAAAACAAAGATGGATTAGGTATTGATATTGTTTCCTCATCCGATCTTAATGAGTAGGACATGAGGTAAGTTCTCAGAAAAGGGATGATCACGATGTTACTGTGGAGTTATGCGACAAAATTACTGCCTCAATGTGGGAACGCTATCAAAATAGGAACCAGCATGTAGTGGTTATGAAGATAGTACATTTTCTGTACTCGTTTGAAGTGGTTATGAAGATAATACATTTTCTGTACTCGTTTGAAGAAAGTTTTTTAGTATTTATTCTTGGGCATGAAATCCGATGATTACCATCTAGATTTATTCTGTAATTATATGATTGTTTTTCATAGAATCTGGTTCAATGTCTATGGTTACTTTTCTATATGATGACTATGCACTGGTCGAGCTCGAATGACTTTGGTTTTATAGAAGCATAATAGGTTTGCATAGAATAGTACTGAATATCTATGATTAGGTTGCTTTATAATGGTTTAGCACAACATGAGATTGACTGGACATGTGATAGTATAATTGTGTAGGATAGATTGGGATGAAATGTTTATTGTTATGTTTCTACAATGATTTTGAGGGATTTGTTTCTGCAACTCTATATTAGCTTTGCATATAATGTGATTTAATTTTTATAGTTGTATATTAGTTTTGCATAAAATGTGATTGAATTTTTATAGTTATGTCTATATATAAAAGTTTTGCGCAGAATGAGATTAGATGAATTGGGTTCTATGTTAGTTTTGCATAGAGTTGGATTGAATGTTTATGTTATGTTTCTATATAAGGGTTATTGGTTATGTATTAAAGAAAATTACAGTCTTCAAAGGCTCACAACCTAGAATATACACAAGTTGGGAACGGAGTCATTTTACTATCAGTCGATGCAACATACCAGAGTTTTCCCACTTTGAAAGAAGAGAATATTGGCGAAAGTTTTAAGAAAGGAAAACGTTTATATAGAGCCGAGGCTCTCAACAATGAACTTGGAGCGCCCCTCTAAGATTTCACTAGAAGAGGTTGTTTTGGTGCCCAAATATCCTCAAATTAATCATCTCGACATCAAGATGCGGACATGAGAAAAAATTGGATTTCAAGTTTTGGAAATAGTGCATCTTGTAATGTATTTTTGGACCATCAATTTTCAAGATTTTCATAGATCTACTCAATCTACACTATTTTTTAAGCTTTAAATTTTATTATCAGAGATAAAAGTATATTTTAAAGCTATATTAAAGAATTCCGGTATAAAAACCACATTCTTGATATTATTTGAAAGTGCACTCTATTTTGATTGTTTAGAGCCTAGGCTCAATACAAACCGCACCCTTTAAGAAATGACATGGATTAACATGTGATGAAGCAAAAGATCTTTTGAAATTTTTAGTAAAACAATATGCGTCAGAAACAGATATGTTTATTCATCGCAATAATTGTATGTTGTACTACCCTAGGTCGTAGTGGCAATACGTATCTTCTTCTATTTTCTTTAGAAAAATAGCTCGAGTCGCCAAATGAGGAACTTTGGAACTTTACAGTGCATTTTAAGGGTGGATATAGACATGGAAGTTTGGCCATGCCTATGGAAATAAAAAAAACATAGAATTGGAGCATCTTTTACCTAATATTTTTATTTTCATAGAGCCCACAAGAGAGAGAGGGCTCAAATTAGTTAACCAAGGCTTGAGGCTCAAAGTATTTAATAAAGTTTTCTATAATTTACGATATAAACTTTTTTTTTGTTGTTGTAATATAGATTGATTATTTGCCAGAAATCGTCTTCTTTGGGGCCATGTCAATATCTAATCATCAAAATTTGAATTGAACTGTCAAAACTATTTTGCACTTACAAATTATTTCACATGAAGCAAACAACCTAATAAACCTGGGCCAGCTTAGCGATATAAAAAGAGACATTTTGTTACGTGTAGGATACTTTATGACCTGCTAAGCATAGAGTGCTTTTTTATTCCCTCTTTAGTTTAAGAAATTAAGGCTCTTTCAACTTTTACCAATGAATAAGATTCAACACTTGCCTACCAACAAGACAGGAAAAAGACAATGTTACCCACTCTGAAATATGCATCAAATGAAAGTCATGGATTGGAAGCCTTGTATGATATGACGTCCGAGGTTAGAACTACTTACCCAAAAGAAAAAAAAAACTAAATGGAGAGAGAGATAGAGAGTGAGTGTTGTGTGGTGAATTGGGAATAGGGGTGGCAACAGGTCGGGTATGGTTCGGGTCTGACTGCATTTGGACCCAGACCCCAATTGTATTCTGATTTAGGTTTTCAATGAGAACCAGGACTCGAATAGTGTTTGGGTCCAGGTTTTGGACCAAGACCTGACGTGCGCGGGTCCTTGAATCCATACCCAGACCCGTATTGGCGAGTCCCGGGTCGGGTCGGGTTAGGGTCCATTTCCACCATTAAGTGGGGGGTTTTATTTATTTGTGTGAATGTTGAGTGGTTAAGAGAGAGAGTTCACATATATGCATAAGTTTATTTGTCTGAATGTATATATTTATAAGCATTACACAGAGAAATGGGGGATATTTAGAAAGTCATCATCATCATCCGAGCTTTATCCCAATTATTTGAGGTCGATTTGGGATATTTAAAAAGTAATATATTTAATTGATACAAGCAACAATCAAATATTATCTTAAGGTAACTTCAAATCTCGCTTCTTAACATGTGGCGTTGTCTTCTAAAGCGGACATTTATGGGCTTGGTGGATAACTAATTCATCACAACTGCGCATTCTGATCGCCTTTATCGTTTTACTTTGCATGTAATTACATCCTAATGACGTACTAACCTTAACCTATTCAATATTTCTAGGGCATTTCTAACATAAATAAATGACCAACACTTTAGTGGTTATAGCATGGTTATAACAAAAATACACCAACCATATGCTACAGTCCTTATATAGTTCAACTACTTAAACCTCACTTAATCCATACTAATTACTGTTTATATATGGACCCATTTAAGGCTTCACATGACCAACCTTTCTTAATCTTTAACCATGAGGAGCTCAAAGATTCGACCCATGGTTGATTTCAATGCACCCACTTACAGTAGAGAATCAGCTAGGCTCTTAGATGAGTCTGATCATCGCACAATTCGAAGGAACAAGCATGACTACATTGGAAGGAGGCTGTTTCTTCAGAGCTATAAGTTCTCTTTGGAAGAGAGTTTCAAAGAAAGATTGCAGAGGACAGTAAAGAAGATGATGAACACTGCAAGAGAGATCGCAGGGAAATCATTCAAAGAAGCTTGGATCATGCAGTCGAGGCTGAGGGTGTCGCACCTTAGGGTTTCATCGACATGTGCTCCCTTTCGATGCTTTGGTCCGAATCGAGCTAAGAAGTTATTTTGAGTTAGCTTAATTTAACTAACTCCTTGTTTATATAATTGGAGCTTCTGTCATCATGTCCTATTTGGTGCTAGTGGAACATCGCTTGGTTTTTCACAAGAGTTGGAGATTGCTTTAGATTTGTGGACCTCTAGTTTATGATGTGACTCAATTGTGCAATTTTAGAGAGAACTTATTTGTTTATTGGTGCAGTCATATGTACATGTTTGCCTACTATGCATGTATGCATGAGAGAGAGAGAGAGTCTGATCTCAATATTAGAGAGAGAGAGAGTCTAATCCCATTCAGAGAGAGAAGAATATTAGCGAGAGAGAGTCTTCTCCCATTCTTAGAGAGAGAGAGAGTCTATTCCCATTCTTAGAGAGAGTGTGTGTGTATTGCCATTCTGTGAGAGAGAAACCAATCTCCATCTGAGAAAGAGATTCTGACCTCTTACACAATACAATGAGACAAATACATAAACACGAATCAATGACCTATGTGTAGTCATATGTTTCTCTACCTCTTTTTCTTCTTGGAAATTTACAAATAATATCTACCTCATTTCGTGAATTTAAAACATTATCCCGTGTATTTTATATTTCTTTTCTAAGTCCCACTTTCTAAAAGGATATTATCTTTTTTAATTTTATTTTTTTTATACATGAGATTGAGCCTAAATTTGAGGGATACGTAATTCTCACCATTGTACACCTATAGACAATTAAAATAATATTTTTTATTAATGAAAATGATAAAAAATTCCCCTACAAAATTTTATTTCATTCAGTTTTGTTAATGTTTTCTACTTGTGCATCATGGATAACAGTATGTCTAGCCCACGGAAAAAATAAAATTAAAATAAGAGAAAATTACCTACACACACTTTTGGGACAGGTCAATTACCAAATGGGGTGTCATTTGCTCGAAAACTCTGAACAATTTCTTTTTTTTTCTTTTCGAAATCATTCCAATGCTGTTTGACATTCTCATTTGCTCATAATTTCGGACAAATGACACCCCATTTGGTAATTGACCCCTCTAAAAAGTGTATGTATATAATTTGCTATTAAAATAAACATGTGCTCTCATAATGTGAGACATTAATGTAAATATGACACATAAAGCTATACTAAAATTTTAAAAAACAAAATGCAATTTTTTAGTAAATTTCCCTCTCTTGTTAAACTATGAAATTTCCAGATTTGATGAAAAGTTCAATGTGGCCAGGTCTTCCTAAATAACTCTTACTTCTTTCTTGTGATACCTTTGCTCGTTATCCTTTTTGTAACAAGAATCTTGTCCTTATTTTCAAAGCATTCTGCCCCAAACACCCTACATCCTGCAACTCTCAGTTTATGAATCAAGGAAAGGGGCATACGATCTATGCTTGTATAGCAAGAATTGGTGCACTACCACGTAATAGAAGTAGAACCCTAACCATCACGATTGATACACAACTAACGCTGACCCGACCTTTCTATAAAATGCTTTTGTGTAATTTACGTACGGACAAAAAGAAAAAGAAAAAGAGATGGGTAGCAAAATTTATGCGGAAGGTCGGTCAACTCTTAATTTTTTATTTTTTATTTTTTCAAAATGCCCACTCTGTTTGAGGATGGCATCCTCGGACAGCTTTTTATTTTTATTCTTTTTCGGTTTTCTCGTTAGTAGGGTAGTGCCCTAGTGTGAGCGGCAGTGCCCAGTCTAGAAGGCAGTCCGAGGTTGGCATCCTCGCACCGTCTTATTTTTTAGGAAACAAATAAGCTAATGAGGTCTGAGGATGCCAACCTTGGACCGCCCTGTAGAGCATTAGAGAAGGCGGTCCGAGAATGGGCGGCTCAGACTGCCTTTAAATGCTTAACAAGATCAGTCTTTGCTATCCGAGGATGCCAACCTCGCACAGCTCTGAATTGCACCACAGAAGGTGGTCCAATGATGCTAACATTCGACCGACTGAACACAGCCCTACAATTGAAAAAAACTCAAAACACAAAAAAAAAAAGAAGGGTCTAAAGATGGTATCCTCAAAGGCAATTTTGCAAATCAAAGACTTTCTTATGATATGATCATCTCAAACTCCTAATGCCGACCCGACCTTTCTATAAAATGCTTTCCTAAACTCAAGGCATCCCAGGGAGATCAGACACTTTGTTAGCATATGATCATCCGAAACTCCTTCATGGATTCCAGGTATTATTTTCCGACGCTTGTGCTAATATCGAACTACGATGTCATCTCTAAGAATCACATACTTCGGAAACCTTTGTTGAGGTCCTATTCAAATTTAATATCGCTCCAGGGATCCACTTTTTGAGATGGATTTACGATTTAAACACATCATAAGTCATCCTACATGAGATTAGGGAACCCCTCGTTTTCTCAAATATTATTGGTGATCAGCAAACCCGTCGCTATCTCAGAGGCCCATTGGAGAAATACAACGATTATCCCTTCTTCTCCCTATAAAATGGGAAACCATAGAGAAGATGTGAATAAAAAGGAACAACAAGGAAAATATGTATAGTTCTTCTCTCTCTAAAAATGAAGGGCTAGAAATTTGGGCTTTGCTATCACCAGCCTCACGGCACCTCCTCTCTGATCTTGGGTTTAATCTCATCCATACGCCATCTATTTTCACTAACATTGGTATCCGAGCAACCACGTTTCATCTTCCCTATTTTTTTTTAGTTTGGATTTTTTTTAATGATAGAGATTATGTGATTTGTTTCTCTACATATACATTTGTTTGTTACGATCTATGCCTAATTTTTTGTGTATAATCATGCTTCAAAATATCACCTGCTACTATCTTATCTTGGTTCACAGTATTATCTTGCTTCACAATGTTAATTAATTAAAGGATAAGTTTGCGTGCACTCCCTTTGTATTAATCAATTTCAAATCACTTCTATCCCATTTTTTTTATGGGTTTTGATTTAGTGTTTGAATTGTGAGGGTGATTTGGCTCCGGTTACAGTTATGTTGTTTGCTTTCTCTGATAAGTTGTGATATGGATGTATGATACTGCGTGATATGGGATTGACTACCTAAATTTTTTTTATGAGCAAACTAGCCCCATTCCCTGCAATTGAAGGAAATTACGCGAGAAAGAGAAAATATTCATTTCTGGTTGTTGCGTCCCCCAAATGGTCTATTGCGTTCCTATCATGTGCCCCTTGGCTTGATAGAGAGATTACTTGTGCATGCCCCATGGCTTGAGAGAGATTACTTGGGCGTGCCCCTTAGCAACGTGCCCCTCTATCTTGTCAGTTCATAGGCCCCAAGAACACGAGCCTTACCACCATTCATGCCTTTTCACGCACACACATGCTTAGGAAAGGGGCACCTCATGTGCCGATGAGAACATGCAAAGTATGGCATCAAGTGCCCTTGCAGATGCACACGCCACATGCTAGAGAACCTTTTAAGGGCAGGCATGAATGTGGCCAGGTATTTTAGAATTGCTAAAACCATATTTTTCATCCCAGTTTGCTAAGATTTTATTTCCTAATTATGTACTCTTCTCTCTCTCTTCTTTGAAAATTCTCTCATTACAATGGTGGCTTACTCTGCAAATTCTCTCAGTTTCTCTGCTACCTATACATAGTCTTGTTAGCTTAACCAAATTCAGTGTTATTTTCCTATGAATTTGACTGTGAACTTTGTGTAACTTTTCAAAAGAAAAAGGTGGACTTTATATAGCGCTTTGATTTTTTTTTTTCTTTTTCGTGCCCATGGTATTAATTTTTTTTTGTCTGTGATCACTTGAATATGGACTGTCCATGAATGTTCACTTTCATGGGAAAGAACAGAAGTAGAGGCATATGCCTGCATGCTTGTATACTATGGCATCGAGTGTCATGCATTGGAGGCATGACACCATGTCCATTTGAGATTATATCTAATGAGATTTGCAATTATAATTGCTAAAATTCCATTGATTTGGTAGGAGAATGATGGAGTTATGGTATTCTATGTATGTGCATGTGAATGCATGTTCCCATGTGTATGAAACATGTGATGTAAAATGCAAATGAGCATCTATACTTGTACATGATGTATTAGACTTAGGACGTGTGTTAGATTAGATTTGATGAATGAATACTCTTTTATTTCTGGTGTACAGTTTGTACATTATTGATGAAGTCACAGTCTAAAAGCCTTGATTGTAGCTATATTATTCATTTTTTTGGAAAGTTATATTGAAAAATATGAATAAAATGAAAATTTTGGTATAATTCCGAACTTCAAGAGGTTCCTATAAGACAATCGATAGGCTGTCAAGGGCTAAAATTCAAATACATAATTTCAGAGATATTGCTATGCCTTTCCCCTCGCTCTGTGATTAAATGCCACCCAATGAACTTGATCATCAACCATAAATCATCAGACTGAAACAATTTATAAAATTGGTTAAAATATAAATTCAGTACAAATTGGTTGTTGTGCATGTATCATACTTGTGGTTCCAGCCACTAGCTATGAGGCATCCCTTTTGTGGGGTCATTATCTACCGTGATGCTCATTGTTTGACATAGAAGTTTCTAAGATAACGTGATATCAGTAGACTAGAGATTGATGTTATTAATGTTTACATTGTTGTTTTGTGCCCTAAAATATTTGTAGTCTAAATAAACGTAAAGGAAATGAAATTGGCAACTTCTTGTTTTACATGATATAGTGTTATAGAACTATGTCAGTGGACTGTATAACTTAATTTCAAATGAGAAATATTTCTTTAATAATTCTTAATAAGTAGGAATATCAACATAGTATTTGCTGGTTGTAATGAAGAGATTTTCTTGCCATTTAGTTGTGCAACTCCTACTTTAATATAGTATCTTATAATTTCTTGATGGCTACATCCTATCTAGTAAGACTGGGATGATTTACATGTCTTGAAAAGTGGAAGTAAATTCATAATACTCTTATTATATGTAGATGATATCCTAATAGCTGAAAATGACTTAGAAATGATTGATAAGACTAAGTCATGATGTTCTTCTCAGTTTGACATGAATGATATGGGAAAAACATCTTATGTCCTAGGTACAAAAAAAAAAAAAAAAGAGATGGAAAATAAAAAATGTTGTGCTTGAGCCAAGAGAGATATCATAACTCTATTATCAAAAGATTTATAATGAAAAATTGTAAGCCATTGTATACTTTTGTTGAAAAGGGAGTAAAATTGTCTAGGAAGAATTGTTCAGTAGAAAGACAATAAAAACCTAATGTTCCCTATGCACAAGCTGTTGGTAGCTTGGTATATGTAGTAAGATGTACAAGATCATATTTGAGTTATGCCATAAGACTTGTTAATAGATATCAAAGTAATCCAGGCATATCTCATTAGAAAACAATAAAATGAATTCTAAGGTACAATAAGAGAACAAAGCATCTAAAATTGTGTTTTCAAGCAGATAAGCTTGAAGTTACAGGATATTCAGATGCAAATTTTACGGGGGATAAGGACGATAGTAAGTCCACCTCAAGGCATGTTTTCCTCTTTGTAGGGGAAGTTGTTTCTTAGTTTAGCAACAAACAAGGGTGTGTAGCTAGGTACACACAAGTAGCAAAGTACATTGCATGTACTTTCGTCGTTTGGATAAAACATTTCATAGATGACTTGAAGCCACAAATAATCGACAGACCAATCCAAATATTCTGTGATAATCAAGCTGTAATTAAATTAATTCAAAGTGGAGTAAATAGCTCCAAAGGAAGACATATAGATGTCTAACATCACTACATTCAGGATGTAGTTGAGAAAGGTGAAGTAACTGTTAGTTACTTGCCCTCATCATCCATTAACAAATGGTCTAAGTGTTGAACTACTGTCTAAGCACCCTAGTTTAATGGAACTTAAAAATGTTTAAGTCCATCAGTTTTCATGAGTGACAAATCCGCATTAGCATGAAAATCCTCATGACAGACGTTTGTTATGAGAGGCATATGCACAAAAGCGTAAGAAAAACCTCACAACAAAATATTTTCTTAAAGGTCATACTCAAAAGTGAGAGTATGCATCGACTGTCATAGCCAAGTGGGTAATATTGATACGTATGGCAATGAGGCCTTACGTGTCTTAGCCTACAATGTGGGAATCCAATATATCCAACGGTCATATAGTCCAACATCTATATGAACGTTGGATATCCCTGACCCCTCATTTTTTCAGATACCCGTTGGAGATCAGGGAACCTTTCGCTTTCTCAGAGACCTGTTGGAGAAATACAATGGTTACCCATTCTTCTCCCTATAAAATAGAAAACCAGAGAGAGGATGTGAACAACAAAGAACAACAAGGAAAATGTGTATAGTTCTTCTCTCTCTAGAAATGAAAAGATAGAAACTTCGGGCTCGGCGATCACCAGCCTCATGGCACCACCTCTCTGATCTCGGGTTTGATCTCATCCATGCACCATCTATTTTCACTAATAGATCTGATGACTTGCACAGAAGTAAAATAAATGATCCAAAAGCAAAGTTGAAAATTGTCATTTTCTAATATCCAAATCTTTTTTTTTTGGTTTGTTTCAGAAAATATCATTATCTTACCTCTTGAATAGAGGGTTCCAAACATAGTTTCTAGGACTGTCCTTATAGGGCATACTTCTAGTTCTTGAATCAGCCTCCATGCTGCAAATCAAGAATCTCAATTGGGCTCTTTTTTTTGATGGATATAGATCATTTTTATAGGAATCTCGACCCCTTATTTGTAAGGATTTAGATCCCCATAATGAGAGCTCAATCCCCTTATTTGTGAATCTTGATCACTGTCTTGTCGAGAAGAGGAAACCTGATACATTGCACAATGGGATCTAGTTTCCATGAGCATTGAGACTATTATCCTTCATATTCATAAATCGAGGATCCCAATTTATATGAATTTCGGTCCCCTGGTATATGGGATCAAGATCCATGAGATTAGGAATCTTGGATATATCTCTTGATCTTTTAATATATACAAGATCTATTGGAAGTTTCCTCTTTAATATGGATTCGTAATCTTATATATATGGGATGAAAGTGCAGAGAATTTTGTATGCCCCATTTGGGTCACTATATGGGCATGGTGGTTCCTCTAGAGAAAGAGAGGTAGAGTCTCATGTGCATAATATGAAATTTCCTTTTTAGAGAAAAGAGCTTCCTATGAAGAGAAACATTGATGGTCTCTTTTGAAGACTCATGCAAAGTGAGAGGTTGATTTATTATAGAGAAGCGATTCCTATGAAGATGTTGGTTTCTTGCAGAGACGTGATTCTTATGAAGATTTTGGGTTGTTTCCCTTTTTAATGAGATAAAGTCTCGTGTGCTCTTAAAATTGTTCTCTTCCTAGACAGTGATCCAATTATGGAATAGAGATGAGAGATCAGCATCGTGCCATTTGGAAGAGCATGCTTAAAAGGGTTTGCTCGACTCGGTTTTTATCGAGATTTGTTCCAAAATCTTTGATGTAACTTTCATTGGTATAATATATTTTAGTTTGCCGTGCCTGTGGAAGTAGTCCTTATAGGGTGAACCACGTAAATATTTGTGTTCTTGTTGTATGCATTCCATGTTTTATTTCTCATACTTTGTTTGCCAAATATTAGCCCATCGAGTTTAGAGCTTATGCGCACAACAAGTGCGATCAGAGCACTACAAGTGGTATCAGAGCACAACAATTGGTATCAGAGCACAACAAGTGGTATCAGAACCATGGTTTGGGTTTTTGGTATGGCAATAAAAGTTTCAAATGCAAGGTTCGAGGTGCAAGGTTCGAGGTGGAGAAATTTGATGGAATGCAAACACTATTTTTTAACAAGAATGATGAAGGAATTTATTTGACAAAAGATGAAGAGTCCATGAAGCTATAAAATGGGTGTTCGCATGGTGAGTAGGTGATTTTGATACCTAGGTGGAGATTATTAGATTTGGTGCTATTAAAAATTACCAACATAAGGAAATCCTATATTTTGCGGAATTGAGATATTCTCATATTATGTGAAATTGAGATTTATATTGATAAGTTTCCTAAAAAAAATAGAAATCCAAAAGGATTAGGAATCGTGGATATATCTCTTGGTCTTTTGAGATATATGCAAGAGCTATAGGAAGTTTTCTATTTACTATGGATTCTTAATATTATATATATGGAATGGAAGTACAGAAAGTTTTGTGTGCTTATTTGGGTCACCATATGGGAATGGTGGTTCCTCTAGAGAGAGAGGGAAGTAGAGTCTCCTGTGCATAATATGTAAATTTCTTTTAAAGAAGAGAGCTTCCTATAAAAAGAAACATTGATGGTGCCTCCTGAAGACTCCTGTAGAGGTTCGTTTCTTGTAGAGAAGCGATTCCTATGGAGATGTTGGTTTCTTATAGAGAAGTGATTCCTATGGAGAGATTGAGTAGTTTCCCTTTTAGTGAGATAAAATCTCGCTTGTTCTTAAAGTTGTACTTCCTAGACAGTGGTCTAGTTATGGGATAGAGACGAGAGATTGGCATGGTGTTGTTTGGGAGAGCAGGTTTTAAAGGGTTTGTTCGACTCAATTTTTGTTGATGTTTGTTCCAAAATCTTTGATGTAACTTTCATTGGTATAGTAGATTTTAGTTTGCCGTGCCCGTGGATGTAGCCCTTATAGGGTGAACTACGTAAATATTTGTGTTCTTGTTGTATGTGTTTCTTGTTTTATTTTTTTTGCTTGTTGCTTGTTTTTGTCAATTCTTTTTCTCGTACTTTATTTGCCAATCAATCAACCCATCGGGTTTAGAGCTTCCGTGCACAAGAAGTGGTATTAGAGCACAACAAGATCACATGAGAATGAGATTGTTCGTATATGGTATCCAGCTCCAGGCAAGATAAGTTGTATGCATCACAATCCCAGACTACCAGAACTTTTGGCCTATGTCAATCTGACGATCCTGGAGCTTTTCTGCTCCATTTTTGGTAACTATGGTTCAAAACATTCCATTTTTCAGTGCAAGGTTTATATTTTAATTTTCATTTCAAAAACATACCATGTCAAAAATTTCCTAATGAATCCCAAATTACTCCTTCTAAGGTTTCGAAATCTTGAGTGGCTCAAGCTAAATTACAAAAGTAAAACATGAAACCATCGACAACGAAAATACCCTTGGTTTCGTATTGCCCCCTAAACAATGATAGGTATTTTGGTCATTTGATTTGATAGTATTGCTTTCCCATCTTTGAAGGAGCAACGTACTTTTGTATTTTGACTCAAGCAAATTAAGCGGGAAAAATTACGAAAAATGTTCTTTATTTTTTTATATTCCTATGAAACAGGTCAATTTGGAAATTTCCAAATAAATTTTCTAAAGAAGTGCTTCTATGAAATGAAATTTTAAAAGTAAACCATGCAGTACTAAGTAGGATATTTTAAGCCCTTTAATAATTCTGTAAGATTTAAGTCTCTTTAAGGGTATTTTCTTTTACCAGTTTCACGGGTCGATTTTATCGACATTTAAATTTGATCCACAATCTATCTCAAGATGAATTTTTAGAGGAAAATTCATTTGATGTTGGTCTATGCACCAAAACCCATCCTTATTTTTTGTTTTTTTATTGGAAAGACAAAAACCCCTCCTATTTCTTAAAAGTTTTCTTATGTTTGTTCATGGTGAAGGTTAAACTGATCTTCAAGTAGCACTGAAATATGGATGCTCCATTCTTCCAACTATTCATACTTTTAGGATTAACCTCTCCTTATAGATTCTACTTTCTATAAATTCAAAAAAGGTTGTTATGATGTTGGGAAAATGTCAAATTGATCATCTCGACATTGAGGTATATAGATATGCAGAAAAAAGAGATTTCAAGTCTTAAAGGTTGTACATGTTGCAGCACATTATCTAGACCGTCTATTTTCAAGATTTTCACGTGTTTATAAATCTGCTTGATTTGAAACATTTTTGGAGTTTCAAAAAATTCATGATTAGAGATAAAAATGGATTCTTGTACATCTTAAGAATTTTTGACACCAAAATTACATCTAATGAGAAAAATTCGAGGTGCACCTTATTTTGATTTTTAAGGTCGCAATGTTATGCAAACCAAACCTGTTGAGAAATTCAAACAAAAAAGGAAGTGGAATCAAATCCGCAAGACACAAACATAACTATACATAATAACATTTACATCTCACAGACCACACACAAATGACAAGGTTTATTGAAAGTCCATGCCGAGTCACAATACAAACACCATAACACCATGCTACTGCCAGGGGTTCATGAAGCACGCCATAACACCTAAAGTCATGATTAAGAAGAAATAAAGATGATATAAATTGCTTTCCAATGTAGATATTTATTGGGCTCAGTTATCATATTGAAAGGATTATTTGTCAATTTTTTAATTCAACAATGGAATTAGTTCTCTCCATATTCAATTGAAGTTCAAACATAATCCACATGACTATATAGGAGAACTATCAAACAGCTTCTCATGAATGGCCATTTTCTCTCCTTAAAAAAAACCAATTGTATCAAAATATCATGATAATTTCTTATCTCTTTCCAATAGGGAAGTGTTTGGTGTATATAAGGGTGGAAACAGGGCCGGGCTGGGTCGCCCAAGGCTAGCGCTAGCCATGTTAGGGCCGGACGGGCCAAACCCGGCTGGCATTGGCCCATGCCCAAGCCCGGCCCTCGGGGGACCTACTTTGTTATGGCCGGGCTGCCCAGCCCGTTGCCAGCCCTAGGTGTATTATGCCATTATTACATTACATATTTATCATATCGAAACACAAAAAGGAAATTCAGTACAGAATATGTTAAAAGATGAGCATAGTCAATCTTTCTTTCATTTTTCAAAGAAGTTGAATTTCTTGAATTGATTGAGTCATTTAAAGATGGAAAAAGTGTATATAAGGTTGCAACATTAAAAATATAGAATTAAGGTGAACCTAAAAAATCCATCATAAAATGCTGTTTTGATGTTGGAAAATCTTTCAATTGATCATCTCCATATTGATATGTACAAAAATGAAAAGAAAAACATATTTCAAATCTCAAAAATAGTGTTTCCTACAATACATTGTTTGGATTGTCCATTTTCAAGAATTTCATATGTTTATAGATCTATTTAACTTGAATCATTTTTGAAGTTCGAAATTTTATGATATAAAATAGATCTTAATGCCATCGTAAGAATTTTTGACATCAAAGTTAGAGAAAATTTTGAGGTGAGCCTTAATTTGGTTGTTTGAGGTTGCAACCATTATGCAAACCACAACTTTTAAGGAGAGAATACGAGTCCTAAGTATACAACGGCACTTGTGTCGGTGTTCGGCAAGTGGTAGGTATCGAATACTTTGATACTTCGAGAGAAATCTGGATTTTTGTCTTCACATCCATATAATAGTATTTTCATTTGGTGTAGTTCGTTAGGATAAAATTCTCATAATCAAGTTCGAGGTATTGTATCATTCATGCTTTAAAGGATGATAAGACTAGGTTTTTGGTTTCGATATTTCATTCATCACACCATAGAACAAGTTTTTGGTTAATGACTTTTAAGAATTGGATGAGTTGGAAAAATAATGTATACTTTTTTCCATCTATATTTCATTTACATAGAACAAGAGGTATTGTATCATTCATGCTTTAAAGGATGATAAGACTTTTTGGTTTCGATATTTCATTCATCACACCATAGAACAAGTTTTTCGTAAATGACTTTTAAGAATTGGATAATTTGGAAAAATAATGTATAATTTTTTCCATCTATATTTCATTTACATAGAACAAGTTTCCGTAATAATTGTCCTCCTTACATGATAGCCTTTGCCATGATCCTTCTAATGATGCTTTGATGATTGAAAAGAAGGAGTGTACCCAGGAATTTCAAATCCTCTTGAGCCATGAAAAGAGTATATGACGGCAAAAGTCAATAAAGAAGTGGTCAAAGGAAGGCGATTCTACTACTATTTTTTTTTTTTTACCTATCTACCGTGATGAGGAGAATGGGTGATTGTATTATTTCTCTTAAGGATCAGAATGGCAATTCTCTAACTACTGAAGCTAATATTGATAATCATATGATTGGATTTTTTGATGATCTCCTAGCCTAGGAAAGTCTTATTGATGTTCATCTGGCTGATCAGTGTTTGCCACCATCTTTCCTTAGTTCTAATAAGAAAGGAAAACTTGGTAGAAGATGTCACTATTGAGGAGATTAAGGATTGTATTTGGGGGATGAAGTGTGACAGTACTCCTGGCCCAGATGGTTTCTTTGTGGAGTTCTATAAATTTGGATGGGAGGTTATCATGAAGGATTTTTTGCTAGCCCTCAAGAGATTTCTTCAGAAAAGGAAAATTCCTCAAACAAATTAATTCCACCTTCATCTGTTTAATTCCTAAAGCAGATTCCCCTAAGGTCATGAAAGATTTCTGCCCTATTGGTTTATGTAATGTTTTGTATAAAATCATTAGTAAATTCATTACTAATTGTTTATGGGTGGTGCTTTGTGATCTTATTGATCCTAGACAAGCTGTCTTCTTGAAAGGTAGACTTATTATAGATAATATTCTCATGGCAAATGAGCTCATTTCTCTTAGCTATAAGAATGCAGTTAGACCTAAGTTGTGTTTGCAGCTTGATTTGAGTAGTGCATATCATAGGGTTTCTTGGGGCTCTATTTTGGCTAGGATGCATGCCTTGAGGTTTCCAGAAATCTTTATTTCATGTGTTCAACTTTGTCTTTCCATTACTTCATTTTCTGTGCTGGGAAATGGCTCTCCAAAGGGGTTATTTAGAGGAAAAAGAGCCTAAGGGGTTATTTAGAGAAAAAAGAGCCTAAGGGGTTATTTAGAGGAAAAAGAGGGTTAAGGCAAGGTGACCCTTTGTCCTCATATTTGTTTTTATTGGTTATGGATTATCTCAGTAGACGGATTGATTATGCTATGGTGTAATGGATGATTCCCAGGGCTTTTACAATTGGGTATGACTATGGGGTTTCACATCTATTCTATGCTGATGATGCTTTAATTTTTAGTAACGCATCCATTACCACTACTATTATTATGAAAGGGATTCTTTCCACCTTTGAATTCACTACTGGTCAGAAGTTAAACACTACAAAAAGCAAAGTGTTTTTCTTTGGTATAACACAGGTTGCTCGAACCACGATTTTGAAGGAGTAGAACTTTGGAGAAGGCTCCTTATCAGTAAGATACTTGCAACTGCCTCTGTATTATGGTCATCTAAAGCATAGACATTGCCACAGTTTGGTTGGGAAGGTCATTAGTAAGATTGGTACATGGCAAGGTCTTTGTCTATCCTATGTAGGTCGTTTACAACTACTGAAGTTAGTACTTAGCGCATCTTCCATCTTCTAGATCTTATCTTTTATTTTACGGAAACGAACTTGCAATTTGATTGAAAGGCTGGAAAGAAATTTTCTATGGGCAGGTGTGGCAGAAAAAAAGGATGTTCATCTTGTTAATTGGAAGACAGTTTGCCTTCCTCAAGAAGAAGGGGGTTAGGGGTGCAAAATATAGTCAATTTTAATATTGCAAGAATTATGAAGTTGACATGGAGAATCTTGACAAATCCCACATCTCTATTAGCTATTTTTTTCAAGCACAAATATTTCAGGAATATTTCTATATTGGAGGCCAAGAAAAAACCGTATTGTTCCCATGCTTGGAAGGGTATTCTATTGGGCTTTTCTCATCTAAAGGACAATATTTAATGGATTATTGGGGATGACCAACACGTGAATTTTTGGGCTGATCCCTGGTTATCAGGATAGTCCATATGGGATTCCTATGGCGGCAGTGTACATGAGGATCTAAGGGATTTTGTTCGGCGAAAAGTCTCTGATTACATTGACAGATCTCCTCATTCGTGGGTTTTTCCTTCACCCATATCAGGTTCCCTTGTTAGTTTATGGGGCGAGGACAATACCTCTACAACATAAAAGGGATTTCTTAGTATGGATACACTATGCGAGTGGTATGTTTTCAATTAAAGAAGCATGGGATTTTATTTGAAACAAAGGATCATCGCAACCTATTTTTCGTGCTTTTTGGTCATCCCAATGTATCTTAGGGCCAATGGTATTCTTGACTAGCCCTACACAACTACTTACCCACTGCATTTCTTTTGAAACAATGTGGTATGGAGCTGAATTCCGTATGCCCTTTCTGTAGGAACCATGATGATAGCTTTGTCATCTCCTATTTCATTGTGCATTTTCATAGGGTGTATGGAGATCAGTTGCATGGCGGTGTGGTAAGCGATTCACCCTTGTTATTTATGCTCTTGGTATGTTCAGAAGCTGGTTACTATTTAGATTTTAATCCAATGGTCTTCTTAATATTTGGACTTCTATTTTCTTCACATCAATTTTAGTTTTTATAGGAGGAGTGGAATAGGAGAAATTTTCAGTCAACATCTACATGAGGGAACATATCGTTAAGCGAATTTTGACACATATTAAGGAGTTGGCAGATATAAAAAAGTGGGTTTTTCATTTGTTAGAGAGAGCAATTATCGATAATTTTCGTATCACATGGAGCCACTAAAAACCTAGATCCCTTTTTCCGGTGGCATGGTCATTTTGTAAGGGCCAACATTTCAAGTTGAATATCATTGGTGCTTCTTTACAGAACCCAAGTTTTGCAGGTGGTGGTGGTATTATCCAAGATAGTAATGGTGCTTTTCTTGCTGCCTTTTCGAAGTCATATGGAGACGCCTCTAATAATTATGCAGAATGTTTTGCCCTTAAAGAAGGAATTGATTTGGCCATTGAAAATAATTAAGTTCCTCTACAAGTAGAAAGTGATTCTTCCTTACCTGTGAATATCATTCATGATCTTTGTCATGCCCCATAGAGTTTACAAATGATTACATCTAATTGTCTTAGCAGACTTTTACCACATCTATGGTTAATATCCCATATTTTTCGTGAGGTCAATATGGTAGCCGATGCCCTTGCTAAGAAGGTTTTTTTCCATTATGGAGCTATTATTTGGGGTTTTCGATCGCCGGACTTTATTTCCCTACTTTTACTTCATGATTTGGTACAACTGCTCTATATAGGGTTGTAAAATAATGAACTGTTTCTTTTTTATTTTTTATTAATGAAAAACGGGTAGGGGGCCATCTCCCCCCATTGACTTACCCAAAAAACAATAATAAAAAAATGTTTTAGTAAATCAGTTTTAAGAATGGGTTAAGCTAGAAAATATTGTAGAGCGTTTTACATACGGCCCCTAAAATAAATAGGAAAATATGGTTTGCTCCCCTTCTACCTGAAAATTACCAATAAGGTTAGTCAATCCGTGATATTTTTCTTTCAAGTTTTCCCCTCAGTCCGAGGATGCCATCCTCGAACCGCATTTTAATTTTAATATTTTTGTTATTTCTTTAGGAGAGAGAGAGAGATGAAAAAGTGAGAGGAAAAAATGAATAGAAGGGGGAAAGAAATCGCTTTACTTGATTGCAAGGTGGTCCGAGGATACAGACATCGAATTACATTTGGTAGGAGCAAAGGGATAGAAGTACGAGGACTGTGACCTCAGACCAAAATTTTTAAAAATATAAGTTGTGGTTTGAGGATTCTGACCTTGGACCAAAGTTTTTTTAAAATTAAGTTGTGGTCTGAGGACTCTATCCTTGGATCGAAGCTTTTCAAAAATTAAGTTGTGGTCTGAGAATTCAGACTTGAATCACCTTAAACATGAACTCTGTTTAGTCCAGGGGGAGGTCCGAGGATTCCAACCTCAGACCGCCTCAGCACTACCTCTAAAACTCAGGGCTGTGACCTACTAAAGAAATAACAAAAAAAGAAGGAAATAGACGTCCGAAGATGACATACTCGGACCGAAAGGCAAACTTAAAAAAACAATATAGCGGATTGACGGACCTTTTCAGTAATTTTCGGGTATAGGGGGCGCAAACCCTATTTTCTTATTTATTTTAGGAGCGGCACGTAAATCGCTCAATATTGTATAATTTGTTCCACTGTTGAATTTGATATGGATGAAATAGGGCACTAAGACCCAACAACCACTGTTCACGTTTATCCAAAGATGTTGGCGATGAGTTGCTCATTACTTTGTAGTGCTCTATCTTTTCAGCTGGAGTCATTTTCAACACGCCGATGGGTGATTAATGCTTGATATGAGTACCTAAATAGTAGTGCAAATCTTCTCAGGACATTCTAAAGTTCGGTTCTCATATGCCCCAACCTAATATGAAAAAACATAAAAATAAAAAAGGCTTCTTCTACTGACACATATCAAGACACATACGTTCTAAGAGATAGAGAGAAAAAAGGACTTCTTGGAAGCTGTGCACCATATGATCCGATTGCAAGACAAAGCTCTTCTCCTTCAATATCACCATTGGAAGATATTACACGTCTTCTGGGAGGTGAACATGACTGCAGATTGCGTGGCAAAGAGTGCAGCATCTAGGGCTCAAGCCACGGTATGGCAGGCCCATCCCCCAAATTTTGTAATTCGTTTCGTTTTGCGGGACCTTGCCAACATACCTCTTGAAAGGGTTGTGTAGTGCTTGTATTTGTGACCGTCTAACATGTAATCTTTATTGAGAGTATTAATACAAATTAAAAAATCGAGTAGGGGATCGTCATCTCCACGTATTTACCCAAAAAAAAAAAAATAACAGAGAAAGAGTGAGCGCAACGGAGGGAAAGTGAAAATGTACAGGAACACAAATGATGAAACACGTTCATGGAGATATACACAAAATCAGCGAAACACTGAGTGATCATTTAATCAAAGAAAGATAAAAAGTGAGCGATCATATTCATAAGAATATGATGGGTAAAGCATGATAGAAGCAATTTATATTACAACATTTAAATGCATGCAGAATATCTGCACGGTGGGATATTTCTTTACTTTTTCTTTTTGTATGTTTTCATATCAGGATTTTCTCTTTAATTAATTTTTCATAGATGGACTAGATCCATGTGGCCAACTTGCATAATATAAAGACCTATAAAGTGTAGCATCATACAAAAGCATATAAAGAGATGGGTAAGGATCCAAAGCTTCCATAATTAAAGGCTAAGAACGTTTTGCACTGAGATCCATGTCTTTAGATTTGTCTCTCTCATAGCCAATTAGTTATGTCATGTCTTGGTTGTTTCTTGCCAAGAAAAGAAGGAACATGAGAGGCCAAACTTGTCCTACTTGTACAAATCCAAAAGGAGAAGAAAGCAAAATAAATTTCACAATAAAACACACACACACATATTATGTCTATCCATCTCACACACCATACATATTACAAACTTTATTGGATGCCAATGCCCAAATTCCATTATTGCTTAGGACACAAACCCTAAAAAACCACACTACTACCAAAGGAAAGGCTTTCTTGCATTTGAGCATACGTTTGTTAAAAACCTAGTTCACTGCAAACTCACTCACATGAGAAAATAGGTACTAAAACATACATTTGATCCATGGATAAGAATATGGCACTTATATGTTTGCACAAACACAAGCCAGTATTAAGTTATGTACTTTACCTTTGTTGCCTTAGGGATGGGACCCTGGGTTATGGTACACTCTTCGAAAATCGTCGATTGTAATTTGGTGATGATTATCGACGGTCGAACCACGATAGTGAATGTATGGATTAATTTCCTCTGTGTTTCCCTTGTCACTGCCCTCATCATGTCCAGTTCCACTAATATAGTTAGGCTGGTTACTTTCATTGCTATTTTCTTTATCATTTGGAAGATTGAACGCTGGTTTTGGCTGGTTACTTTCATTGCTATTTTCTTTATCATTTGGAAGATTGAACGCTGGTTTTTCTTCTACTTTGCTTGTCTTTCCAACAGAATTGCTATCTAGTAGTTGTCTTCCTCTTGCCTCGTTCACAGCATTGTAGGTCTCCTGTTCTTTGTGATTCTCGACTGTGTGACTTTGCTTTTCCTCTAGGGGGCTTTCTTCCAGCCATTTTCGATTGGCATTAGTCGTCGAAAGTAGTGAGCTTAACAGAGAGGCTTGGAGACATATCCACAAAAGCTTCATTCTTCTGCTTGACCTTAACTTCGCATGTAGTTAAGAACAACACGTTTAATCAAATTAGTTTCTGAAAAACCATAGATAAGCTATGAACAATTTTAAATTCACAAATTAATAAGATTCAAACAACATACCCAAGGGATTGCTTCTTGAGATTTTGTAGAGAGCTTCTATAACGAACATTTAGTGAATATCACACCGATTTATAGGAAAATGACCTTACACTATTGGATGCTATCAATAAAATACTGCAATGGAACATGCTATTCCCATCATGGGTTCATGAAGGGTTAGTGGGAAAATTGGTGTAGCTAATGGTTGACGATTTTTGACCTAAATGATGATTAGGAAGAAACTTTAAAGAGAATGCACTTCATTTAAAATGTATAGGTCTGTGGACATTAATCTTATTTAAAATATGCCTTAATGGAATATGGAAATTTCTGGTCACAAGTTTCCTTCAGACTAGAACACAATTGTCGTGTTCAAACAAGTGACTAACTAATGGTTCCATAGCACTTGCTTTTTTTATTTTTATTTCTCTTTCCTTTGTCGGTGGTGTTAACAGTGGGATTCAAAGTTATCACCAAGTACTGCAATTCTGTCAATGATTGGGAATTTTATAAAAGTGGAAGAGATCTGGCGTGATACGCTCAATTTTACTCATTTTTTGACCATATATTTTATCTCCTCTAGAAAGCGGTAATTATGTGAAATTATCTTATTGATGCAAATGGCATCTAAGAGATCGTTAGACTTTTTTTTTTGTTTTGTTATTGATTTTGAGGAATGGATGTGTTGGACTTGTTTTAATTGTTAAAGTTTTCCCTTTGTAATTTGTTATTAAGAGGTTAATATAGTTTTGAAGTTTGGGCTAACATAAGAAGGCCAAAAATTTCTCATGCAGCAGTGAGTCAAATAATTAATATTGTGGAGATCCTATACAAGGGAATTTGGCCGCATGAATGGGGACTTGGAATATGAGAACCTGGCTTCTTGAAGCGTGAATGCATGGTGTTTTCCACATAAAAAGGGAATATTTTGTTGCAATAGAATCAGAATTGATGTGGACTATTCAATAATCGAAGTTGATTTTCTTTACATAAAGAACACATCAATGAACACCTTTGAAACAGGATTCAACCAATTGTCTCAGGTGAAATTAGTGCATAAGAAATTGCGAGCAAGTGCAGTATAGAAATTTCTCTCTTACTTAATGGAAAGGTTTCTATACTTCCCCTACAACATAGAAGATCCACTTCCCTTACTATCCAGCCATCCAATTTTCATCAAGAGAGCCACTCACCGTATGATCTTAGATCCGACATCTGAAAGTATTTTATTTTTAGTTTTTTTATACAAATTGTATGAATATGAAATTTGGTACGTGCCATCTTCTCATTGGGACGCACCTATAAAAAATATTAAAAATATTTTTTCCCTAAAATAAAATGACCAAAATACCTCTTGAATCTTTCAGAGGTATTTTGGTTGTTGTATTTTATTGAAAATATTGTTTTTATATTTTTTGCTAGTGCTAGTTTAATAGAGGATTGGACATACAAAATTTGGTGTCAAAATAGTTTATAAAAAAAATAAAATAAAATAGTATAGAGACATGACATTGTGATTGGGGCAATCGTAGCCCTCCATTCAGAATGGGCAGTTGGATAAGAGGAAGTGTATAAGTTTTATGTTGTAGAGGTGGCATAAAAAGCTTGCCCCAAAAAAGGGCAATTGAGTCATTTTTGTTCAGGGTTTGAGCTTGTAACCATCCACAACTTTACTCACTTGCTTGACCCCTTTCCTTATTGCAGATCTTTTAAATAGTTCATCCAATTGATTGGGAACAGCCTTTACCCCATTTACAATAATAATCACCCATTACATGGCATGTTGAACTCTATAGACTTTTCTTTTATACTCCAATTTGAGAAATATTGTATGATTAATAAAATGAATTCTCTTTTCTCCTACCTGCTGTAATAGTGATTTTCCCAATGAGGTGTTTGTGCAGTCCTACTTGGAGAAGTGTGCTTAGGCAAGAAGGCCCTTTAGTTTTTTTCCTTCCATGATAGTGATCGAGGAAGTTTCATTTTGTATTGATGAACTAGTGAGATCATCAAGTATTGTCGTGAATTCGATCTCAGATCTCTCCTTTATATGAGCCAGGTCTTCACCACTTTTCTTCTGTTTTATGAGAAGCAAGTCTTTACAGATTTATGCACTATTGACATGTACCAATAGTAAATGGCACATGTGTTGCACAATGCTCTTGATGAGCGACTAGAATGTAAGGTAATTTCTAAAAAATTATATTGAAAAGATAATATTTCTTATTTTATTCAACTTTTCATTCTTTCATTGTTAATTTTTCTGGGGGTTTAATTTTCTTCTATAGAATTTTCTAATTTATTGCCAAATCAATGTTGTCATATTTGTTTTTGAAGCCTTTTTGGTTTGGTTGGAAAAACATAGCAATTCGGTGCTTCGACCGATTCAAAGGAACAGTTCAACATTTTTTAAAAAAAGTAATATAAATGAAGTACTTATAATTAAAAAATAAAAATTATTAAATAAAAAAATTTAAGAATAAAAAATGATTAAAAAAGGCAATTCTATGCTTATACCGAAGAGGCCCAATCAAACCTAAACCAGGCCAATCAAACATAAACGAAGAGATTTTTAAGGAAATCTTTTCTTTTTTGTTGACAAGTTCATCATTGGATATTTCTAAGAAATGAATGTGATTTTCAAAACAAAAGCATTCAGGTTAGAGTGTTAAAAGAGACGAAAAGAGAAGGAGATAATTTAGGAATTTTTGAGGGAAAAAAATAAAATGGTGAGAAATTAAGAAGTCACATTTTAATTTGTTCTTCCTTATGTATAGATTGATGACCTACAAAAGATGAAAAGTATATTAGAAGCAGTGAACTCCCATGCCCAGTTTGGATGATGCATTTATTGTCAAATAAAGTTGTTCCCTCGTCAATATATTCAAGAGTAAAAATGTTTGGTTCAGTCTGCTATTCATGGATTAGTGTTGATAAAAATGTTTGGTTCACTCTGCTATTCAATGGACATGTAGTGTTGATAATAATCTCATTGATGGCAAACTTTCAGGAAATTTTCCTTTTGTTGGTCTACCCCTCTAGTCTCCTTTGTTTCTAATTTTCATTACCCTAGAAAACGAACAATGAGTTTGTCACTTAAAGCTAAGTTCCAATAGTAAGGAAATGACATTAAATGTTGGAAAACTACACAAAAGGACCAGTTAGTTTTAATATACGATCACAATCAAATCGAATGAAAGTCGCAAATATGACCTCCTTGTAACAAAGATTACTCTTATAGTATACGGTCCCTTAAATGTTACATGTAACAATAGTGAGTATAGACAATTTATGTATTTGGTTTTTTAACTTTCGACATAGGTTGGTGACTATATTAACGAAACACTAGTAAGTATAGCTCCTGTTAGGAGGTATGAGTCAGTTCAATTGGAAGGCCCAAAAAGGAAAAGGGCCAGGCCCAAAAGGACATGGTTAGAAGTAATAAAAAAAGACATGGGGACTTGTGGTCCCACTTAGGGACCCTTGATAGAGTAGAATGATGGATTAGGACTCACGTAGCTGACCCCAAATAGTTGGAAAGATCGGTGACTCTTCTGGCTAGGAAGCAAAACAACAATACTAACAATGACAAGCAGTTTATCTGACGAGAAACAAAGGAAAACAGATACAGTGAATTCAAGCAAGGCTAGAGACATCTTATCTTCCTAAGTAAGCCATTGGAACATGTCTTCTGTGTTAAGAAAAGTTTGTATGATCTACCAGCATAAATGGATGGCGTATATTGTAATCAGTTCATATGGGAAGGGAAGATATAATGTCTTGAATTTTATGGTAAATCTCGGTATAGCTTAGGTGTCTTTGATTTATTTCTATTCTTGTCATATGTTATTTGTTTATATAAGAAAACCTAGTATATTCATATAACTTAATGGACATTGAAAGTCTATTCATATAAACTTGAGACTTTTAACATCGTATCAGAGGCAGATTCATCTTCACCTTGTCCAATCTTGTACGATCAAGTCTGTTTAACCC
Organism: Amborella trichopoda; assembly: GCF_000471905.2. The sequence continues at coordinate 1,641,878 of NW_006494916.1, read as the reverse complement.
TTATTACTTGATCATGCCCGGATCTGACCTCTACTTCTACTACGAATCTTGAAATCCCTTAATTGCTGGTCTTCATCAGGCCTACGACTTTCCTTCTCTATGAACTCTAGAGTAGCCTCCTATTCTGTTCAAGGTTCGCCAAAAGGAAAGTTGCATGGTCTAGAGAGATGGTTATTAGCCCACCAATCTTCTGGTTCCTGGTGGGGCATCGTCCGGTTTCTGGTGGGGTATCTTCTGGTTAGTAGCGGGACATCATCTAGTGTGTACTTTTTTTTATCTAGTATGTATTTTGTTTCTTGCCTCACCCTCTTCTCTGTGGTATTTTCTTTCTGGAGGTCTCACCCCTAGATCTCGATCTTAGGGTCTAGATCCATCTAAAATATGACCCAATTAGCTAGCAAAATGGAGAAAAAAAAAGTATTTGAACTTGTTGGGAAACTATCTAAGCCTGCATGATAACACTTCGAGCTCACTAAATAATGCTATAGACTCTGAAAGCTTGTCGAACCAACCAGAAAGACCCCTAAACTTGTTGGGAAACCAGTTGAACCTGACATAACCCCTGAACTTGTTGGGAAACTAGTTGAACCTGAAATATCTGAAACTCTCTATCTATGAAATCCACCTTTGAAAAATGGCCATTCTGTCTTAATGAAAAATGGTCATCCATCGCATTAAAAAACAACTATTCCGTTGCTCTAAAATATCACCACTTTCCATCTGAAAGGAACCATACTCTGAGAAACTCCCTCTAAAGCCCACTTTGAAAGCCATGGAAATTTCTCTGAAATCCACATGAATATCTAATCTTCTACATCCTCCTCTAGATTTGAAGCTCCTCATCTAAACTTGAAGCTCTCTTGGGTGCTCCAACATCTTCCTCACATCGATCTCTCTCATGGTTTCTCAGTTGTTTATCTGGGTTATGTTTTTCTCTCTCCACTCTCTCTTTCCTCTCTCTCTATCTCTATCTCTCCTTCTAGCTCTCTTTCTGGTACTCTCGTTCCATCCTGGTCTTTCCAGCATGTGGTGTGGGCTTTGAGAGAAGATCTTCCATTTGCTTCTCAAACGTCGTGCTCTATCTATCTCTCTCTCTTTCTCTCTCTCTCTCTCTCTCTCTCTCCTTCTCTTCATTTATTTTATTAAAATTGAGCACCTTCCACTACCTTAAAAATGGTTAGGAATCATTCATTTTAGGGAAAATATCTCCATACCCCCCATTTTTAGGTTTCATTTCACATTAGACCCAAGGTTTTAAAAGATATATTGGGGCATAAAATTGTAGATTTTATTTCTTCTAATCCCCTAAGCTAATTTACACCCGTTTTTTTTGGCCAAACAAATCTAAAAGACATGCCTTTTTTAAAACCATCCTCCCTTTCTAAACCTCTCTCTCTTCACATTTTCTCTCTCCCTATTTGCAAAACCCTTATCTGTATTTCCCCCATTTTCTCTCCCGATGTCTCTCATTCTCTCTCCTCCTGTTCTCCCCCAACTCTTTCTCTCTCCCTGTGATAGACAAATTGCAGAACCCAACCAATAATGAATTTGATAAACTCTTTCTCTTTCCCCATGATAGACAAATTGTAGAACCCAACCAATGATCAATGTGATAGATAAATGCATAACCTACTTTGACTGCCAACCCATCTGAAAGCTCAAATTTGTTCACCAACCCATCTAAAAACATAGAGGATGTGTTTTGGGAACCTTTGAAAGCTTAGAGAATGTCTTTTGAGAACTATTTCTATACTAGTTTCTGAAAATATTTACTGACGTCCATTGAAGCTTTGTGATCCATCTATGTTCTCTATAAAATTTTAAATGTTTATGTTGCAGAGAAAGAGTAGGGTGTGAAGAGAGAAAAAGAATGGGAAATATGAAAAGAGAGAGAGTACAAGGAGAGAAAAATAAGAAGAAATATAAGGGAGAGAGACAGAGGGGCGTTTGAGAGATAGGGAGAGAGATCAAGAAGAGGGCACGTGAAGAGAGAGAGTGAGAAACAGGGGGGAGAGAAAAATAACGAGGAATATGGAAAGAGAGTGAGAGGATTGGGAGAGAAAAATAGTGGAATACGAAAAAGAGAAAGAGGTCTGGAAGAGAAAAATAGGGGAATAACGAGAGAGAGAGAGAGAGAGGAGAGAGAGAGAGAGAGAAAGAGAGGAGTTTGGGAGATAGGAAGAGAGAACGAGAAGAGAGCGAAGGGTTCAGAAAAATATGTATTTTTTAAGTTTGACAGGAGGACAGAGAGAGTGAGAGCACGAGAAGAGAGAGAAGGAGAGAAGTTTGGAGTATATAAGTGAAGAGAGAGAATGGATTGGATTTAAAAAGATTATGTCTTTCTCACATTTGTTTAGGTTAAAAAATAGGTTTAATGTGGTCAGGGGGTTAGAAGATATCTTTTGAAAACTTGGGTTTATCAAGAAATGAAAACTAAAAATAGGGGATATGGAGATATTTGCCCTTCATTTTACCCCTTGTTAAAGCTGAACCACTTGTGTTGATATCTTTTGAAGAAAAGAGAGAGCACCTAAGTTATTTTTCTTTTGCTGGCTAATTAATTAGTGATCCTTTTTGGTATGGTGAGGGACCATTTTGTTTAAAATGGGAAGCATTTGTTTTAAGGAAATTAGTAAAAAAAAAATGACCTTGTTTCCTTTTTATATGATTTAGTATGTTAGTTTGTTACTCGATCGTGTTTGTTATTGTTTGTGAGCCATTGAATTGGTATAGGATTTTCACCGAGTTGTGTTGGCTCTTCCATGTGCTGTTATGTTCTTTCAATTGTCCCAATTATTTTTCTATTTCTAGCAAAGATCTAGAGTTTTTGTCCCTTTCTAAGTCGGCTGATGTGCCCATGCTCAGGCCTGCTTTGTCTTGGCCTTCTGTTACTAAGGCCCACTTATCAACCATTGCTTGAGCATGTCCTATTCAGTCTGTTGATCTATCTGGGATCTTATCGTTTTGAGCTCCGAATCTAAGATCCAACTGTGATTGTTGATCAAACAATTTGAAGCTATGCACTGAAGGTCCAATATTTAGATTCCAAAACTTGTTGTCCAAAATCCAACTGCTCTCTCTTAAAGCATCTTGAGTTTGAGGGGCAGTGTTAGGGAAAGTTATAAAATCTACCGGGTTCTAAGGGAAGGTGTATATTATAGTCAATGTGCATGGGAAATCTAGGTTTAATATCTTATATTTAAGGTAAGTTTGAGTATAGTTTAGGTGCCTATGATTTACTTCTATTTTTGTCATATGTAATTTATTAGGGAAAATATCCTATTATCCCCTATTTTTAACTTCTATATCTCATCAGTCACAAGAATTGAAAATATTACTTGTAAGCAAAAGGACTCCATCTTTTCTATCTTCCAACCCCCTAAACCCTTTTGACCATGTATTATTGACCTCAACAACTTATGAAATGACTCTATCTCTTTCTCTCTCTAAAACTCTATATCTCTCTTACATCATTGTCTCTCTCTCTCAAAACTCCATCTCTATCTCTCACTTCATCGTCTCTCTCTCTCAAAACTCCATCTCTCTCCCTAAAACTCAAACTCCATCTCTTTCTCTCTAAAACCCAAACTTCATCTCTCTCTCGAAAACTCCATCTCTCTGTAAAGCCCAAACTCCATCTCTCTCACACACATAAGAAGGTGTGCTCGTGTTCGAGCTCAAGCTAAACCCCTTGGCTAGTAAACTCACAGAGAAGCGAAAAGAGAGAGATGGAGTTTTAGAGAGAGAGAGAGATAGAGTTTGAATATGGTATCATTTTAGTGTTTGTTTGGATAAAAAATTTATGGTCAAAGGGGTCCAGGGGATTGTAAGATAGAAAATATGAAGACCTTTTGATTACAAGTAATATTTTCAATTCTTGGGTCTTATCAGATATGGAAGTTAAAATAGGGGATAAGGAGATATTTTCCCAATTTATTAATATTTGACAAGCTCTTGTATTCATATAAATTAATGAACACTGAGATACATTTTGAAGAGACTAAGGTGCTAGAGGATTAAGAATCACAAACTAAACTGGTTAGCCAAATGTAGCCAAAAACTTTCTTTGACCATCTTAGATATCAAGACTATGAAATGGGAGTGAAGTCGAGCTGATATCCACCAATCCGCCCAATGTCAAATGTTATTGTAACTTCTAAATTGTGCTGCATCGATTGGAACCAATACATGAAATGTCGACCATGGAAAGGGCAAAATGAAATTATGAAAATACAAGTAATTGAGCCATGCACAGCACCAACAATTTATAAGGAGTGCTGTAGACATTACTTTTTGAAAACTGGATGTATTTCTAAAATCCCTTACCCTGAAATACGAAATCCAAACCTTAGTGGAATCCTACAATCTAAGTCTACTCCAATTATTTCCTAGAACCCTAAAATACCCAGAGCAGCCTAATAAGTCATTAGGATCCCTACTCGTACAATAAACCCTAGTGAACCGTATACCCTAAAGCCATGACTATAGTTTCCACAAGCTTGTAGAGAATACCTATAGAAAACCATGAACGCTCCTATTGTCATCCCCTTGTGGAGGAATCTCCTCACTATTGTTGATTTGAGATCAAACGATCTCACATATGTTTGGATTCATCCAAGACAATCTCATTGTTAGGAACTTCGACTCAAGGAAGTCCATATCACGTGATTCAATTTTCTATCCGGTCACCCTCTTCAAAATTATAACTTAGCCATTAGAGTTATTAAAACATCTAGTGAGGTTTTGCACTATAGACTTCTTCTTTAAGTCATGAGAGGTAAAGATGCAAAAGTGGGATTTTGTGTTGGCCCATACTTTCCTAAGTGGTTTTTGGCACATATTTTTGAATGCTGTCTATTTAGGACGCAAACAGCAGTCAACAGAGCATATCCCAAGAGCTCACAAAAAAACCGAACTATTCTACCATGGACAAGACCATGTCTAGTAGGGTATGATTCCTTTCTTTGCAATACTATATTTCTGTGGAGTTTCCTGCTAACTAATCCCTCAATGTAAGAGAACTACTTTAAACAGTTTTGATGTGTACGTCTACAACCTGTTAATTTTGAGAACCACAAATCTCTTCTCTTACTGTTCTCAATCTCTAACTTGAATCTTTTTGAACCAATAGGTTGCTTCTAAATTAAGTGAGATTAAGTGTACTTATTGTTAGCACTAGTATCCATACTAGGATTTATTGCAGGGCCTTAATATCAGAGGGACATTTTCTAAATATTATATGCCTAATAGTTTATTTAAGTTTTGTGCCTCACGAAGGGGTTTACTAGTATATGTCACCACTAAATAAGGTTTTGACAAGGGTAGGTTAACTTTGATTTACAATTGATTTAAGAGAAAAACCCACTAAAGCAAGTAATGTCACATGGAATTTCAAAAGACTATACTCTTAGAAAATAAAAGAATGTCCTTTTTAACGAGAGTCTTGAAATAGTGGATGTCCCACACACTAGGGGCCCTGCACATTTATAGTATTTCCTTTATTTTATGTTGCACGTGTTATGTATAATGTAACCGCCTCTGTATACATATATTGGATTTTCTCCAAGTAGTTGAAGATAGAAAAATTCTTCTTCTTTCACTTGGTATTAGAGCCTTCTCCTAGTTCGTTAGCTCTTTCAGTATTGCTTTGTTTTACTATCAAAGGCATCTTCAGTCAAAGAAACTTCCAAAGAATTTTCAAATGTGAGTTCTTCTTATTTGTAACAATTCAATGCAAAACAGGTACCATATTTCTTTGTGCCTCTCTAATTTTCAAGTCTGGCTTTCATTTTTTATTTTTAAGATTTCTCATAGATCCTTGGTCACCTGTTTTTCATAAGCTTGTATTGCTCTCTCTCTCTTCTCAGTCTCTCTCTTTCTTTGTACAACATTCTTCATGTACAAGGCAGTCCTTTAACTAGTCAAGTTAGTCCTTATGAGCCTCTCAACCCAATCAATCCAACCTTTGACAACTTCCATTATGGCGATCCACATCGCAAGGTCACTGGGACATCCTGGAAAAGAAAGCTAAAATTTTTAAAGGTACTTATTTTTAATTTGCTATTGTTTTTATAGTCTTTTAGTTGTTTCTATTGTTTTAATTAAAATTAAGGGTAATTTAGGGACCTTTTATGTTGTAATTTAAGTAAATGGATTTATGATATATTTTTATAATGTTTCAACTTAAGTCGGGGTGGGTTTGGTCTTGCTTTTCTATAATGTAATCAAATGGCCAAGGGTGTTAGCATTTCTCATACTTTAGGGGAAAAAGGGTAAAAACAGGTCGAGACATCTTAAAAGCTAGAATTAAAGTGCATCACTAAAATCCTTCAAAAAAGGTTGTTATGATGTTGGAAAAGCGCCGAATTGATCGTCTCGGCATCAGGTAAATAGAAATATATATAAAAAAGAAAATAGAGATTTCAAGCCCTAAAAAGTGTACTTTGGACCATGCATTTTATAGATCTCCTTGATTTGAGGCATGTTTTGAGTTTAGGGAAATCTAATTTGATTTATGGTATATTTTTATAATGTTTCAACTTAAGTCGGGGTACTTTTAGTCTTTCTTTTCTATAATGTAATCAAATGGCCAAGGGTGTTAGCATTTCTCATACTTTAGGGAAAAAAGAGTAAAAACAGGTTGAGACATCTTAAAACCTAGAAATAAAGTGCATCACTAAAATCCTTCAAAAAGGGTTGTTACAATGTTGGAAAAGCACCGAATTGTTCGTCTCGGTATCAGGTAAATAGATATGAAAAAAAAAAGAGATTTCAAGCCCTAAAAATTATACTTTGGACCATCCATTTTCAAGATTTTCATGAGTTTACAGATCTCCTTGATTTGAAGCATGTTTTGAGTTTAAGTTTTATGATTAGAGATAAAAATAGATTATTGTACCATCTTAAGTATTTTTTACACAAAAATTACATATGATAAAATTTTGAGGTGCACCTTAATTTAATTTTTTACGGTTGCAACCTCATGCAAATCAAACCTGTAGAGAAATTCAAATAAAAAAGGAAATGGAATCAAATCCCCAAGACAAAAGCAAAACTATACATAATATTATTTACATCTCACACACCATGCAGAAACGACAAGCTTTATTGAAAGTCCATGCCGAGTCACAATACAAACCCTAAAACACCATGCTACTGCCAAAGGGAAGGCGTCTTGCATTAGGCCAACGGTTCATGAAGCACCTCACGCATTACCTGTTCATTCTTGTAAAAACACAGATATTATGATACAGATAGAAGCCATGCCTATGGTGCGTATATGTTCACACAAACACTATCTCCGGGTTATGCTGTCTCTCCATTAGCCTCATTCTTTTGGGGATTTGGCCCTGGTTCATCGGAAATCATCAATAGAACTTTTGGTGGTGATTATCTATGGTAGAACTGTGGTTCTGACTGTAAGTTTTGTTGCTTTCTGTATTGCCATTGCTGATACCCTCAGTACTGCTGTTCTCGTCACTGTTAGCAGGTTATCTCCTTACATCACCATTTCCTTGATTGCTCAGGTAATTGATCACTGAGTTTTCCTGTTTTCTGTTGGTCATCTCCGCAACATTATTATATAGAAATTGCCGTTCAATCGCATGTTTCTAAGTCTCGGGTGCCGCTTGGGTATGTTCCTCTATCCTCATGGTGGTTTCCTTCCATTAATATTCTCTTTGCATCCGTCATTGAAATCACCAAGGTCAGTACAATAGTTAGAAGACATAAACAAAATACCTTCATGCTTCACATGAGTGAAACGACTTCTATGATCGAACGATTACGCCAAGAACCTATGTTATATAAAAAATCAAACTACGAATATGTAACATTGAATCAACATACATAGTAGTTTGCTTCTATAGATTTTAAACAAGTTATGTCATTTACAGAGCTGCCACGCTAGAGTATATCCTCCAATTTATAGAATAGTTACTATGGCACTATTGTCAGTGGTTAATACAATAGAACAATGGCGAACAAAATGGGGTGTCATTTCCAATCCTGCTACCAACTGACAATAACATTAGTGGAAATCTGGCTGTAGCCAATGGTTGATGTTATTTGTCCCTAAAATGATGATTAAGATGGAAATTTAAAGATGATATAAATTTCTTTCCTATTGTAGATATTTATTGGGCTCAGTTATCCTATTGATAGGATTTCTTGTCAATTTTCTAATTCAACAAAGAAAAATTGCTTGTGTTGAAAATGGAATTTGGGGTCTCCATATTCAATTAAAGTTCAAACTGTTGGAGATTGGTTGGGTAAAATGGGGGTAGAAAATAGTACGATTTGCAAAAATGAAAGTTTGAACTCTTCTTGTTTTCGAGCACGCAGAAGCGTTATCTGAAGACGATATTTGTTCTCCTTCGATTGATTATTTGATGTGCATAAGAAGGGCAATTTGTCCTGGGGATACAAGAAAACAGAAAGTTCTTTTACAATGTTCCTAAGCTCTATGCACCCTAGCTTGGAACCCACACAATAGATACCAGAATCTTGATAGTTTAGTGAGAGAGAGATAAAATCGAGTAGAGATAGAGAGAGTTAGCCCACTCGTTTGCTTGTTGGAATTGCAAACAATAGTCTATTTAGAGAGGCTAAAAAATTATTTCAAGTGTCCAAAATCGTATGGGTAGGAGGGCCCTTCTTATAGAGCACTAAGAGACTGCCCATTTAGTATTGTGGTAGTTACATGCACCACTGAAATGCTACAAGTTACATATGCACCACCCAATAGCTACAAGTTACATGTGGTTATATGCACCCGAACAACTACAAGTTACATGAGTTACATGCTATCCAAGAGGCTGTTCATTTAGTGTTGTGGTGGTTACATACACCACCAATATACTGCAAGTTACATATGCACCACCCAATAGCTATAAGTTACATGTGGTTACATGCACCCGAACAGCTACAAGTTACATGAGTTACTTGCACTCGATGGCTACGATTAAAAGCCTCCATCACATCAATGGTTAGATAACCGTTGCACATCAATGGCTAGATGACCGTTGGATCCTTCTACGAGCTGGACTCACACAAGGATAACAAGCCACGAGCCCGACAGGCACGTGCTCGGATGAGGGGCACCTCATGCACTGATGCGAGCGTGTGAAGTGCGCCATCAAGTGCCCTTGCACCCATGCCCACACCCATGCACGTACACATCGCATGTTTTGCGTACTCCGCACGTGCACCTTCACGTGCTCCTTTATATTTAGAGTACATTGCATGGGAATGCGTGCTCTTAAATACAGCTCAACAAACCCTCTCCTCTTCAATGTGGGACTCAAACCCACTTCTTTCTCTCTCTACAAAAGCAATTTAATAAAGAGTAATAAAACCAAAATGTTGTTTTGAAATACACTCAAGTATTTTTCAAACCAAAAATACTAACACAAACATCATCCACATGACTATATAGGAAAACTATCAAATAGATTCTCATGAATGGGCAATTTCTCTCCTTAAAAAAAGAAAACCATATCAGAATGTCTTGATACTATGTTATTGCTGTCCAATAGGGACGTGTTTGGTGTATTTAAGGGTAGCAACAAGCAGGGCCCGGGCTAGACTGACCCTATTAAGACCAGCCAGGCTGAACTAGGTCGGCACTAGCCAATGCCCAAGCACATCCCTCAGGAGCCCTATTTTGTTATGGCCGGGCTGCCCAGCCCATTGCCGGCCCTAGTTGTGCTCTGCCATTATTACATTACATATTTAACATATAGAAGCACAAAAAGAAAATTCAATACACACTTGTGAAAACATGAGCATACTCAATCTTTTTTTCATTTCTCATAGTAGTTGATGTCCTTGAATTAAGTGGGTCATCTAAAGATAGAATATGAGTTCTACGCATACAACGGCACTTGTGTCCGTGTTCTGCAAGGGTAAATATCAAATACTTTGATACTTCACTCCTTACTCCATCCATATGATAGTATTTTCATTTGTTGTACTGGTCGTTAAGATAAAATCTCATAATCAAGTTCAAGGTATTGTATCATTCATGCTTTAAAAATGGTTTCTATAATTTATTCATCACAACATAGAACAAGTTTGGGTAAATGAGTTTCAAGAATTGTATAATTATTGCCTTCTATAATTCATTTATCAAAACATAGAACAAGTTTTTGTAATTCATTTATCAAAACATAGAACAAGTTTTTGTAGATGAGTTTTAAGAATTGGATAAGTTGGAATTCGATAAGAATGGATTAGTGCACTAAGACCCAACACCCATTATTCATGTTTATCCAAATATGTTAGGTGATGAGCTTCTGCTTACTTTGTAACTGTCTATATTTTCAGCAGCTTTTCTCCCGCGCGCCGATGGGTGATTAATGCTAGATATGAGTACCTAAATAGTATACTCATGCAAGTTCTGAAAGTTCGGTTTTCACAGGTCCCAACTTTGATAAAAAAAAACAAAGACCTCTTCTAGTGACAAATAGCACGACACATACGTTCTAAGAAATGGAAAGAAAGGGTGAGCATAAGGGTGGGAAAGAGAAAATGCAGGAACACAAATGATGCACATAATCATGGAGATAACACACAAGAACAGCGAAAGACAGTGAGTGATCATTTAATCATAAGAAGAGCAAGAATGAGAGATCTTATTCATATGGAATATGGTGGGTTAAGCATGCTAGAATCAATTTATATTACAACATTTAAATGCATGCAGAATGTCTGCAGGGTGATACTTCTCCAGTTTTTCTTTTTCTCTGTTTTCAAAAAGGAATCTCTGTAATTATTTTTTCATCGATACACTAGATCCATATCGCCAAATTGTAACCCCTCTGAAGTGTAGCATAACATAAAAACCTATCCAGTGTACGTAAACTTGCCAAGAAAAAAAGGAACATGAGAGGCCAGACATGTCCTACTTGTAGAAATTCAAAAGGAGAAGAAAAAAAAAACAAAAATCCACAAGAAAACCCAAACTCACAAATATTATGTCTAACCATCTCACACACCTTACACATATATGACAAACTTTATTGGTAGCTATGCCCAAATTCCATTATTGCTGGGGACAAATAATAAAGCAAAGGCTTTCTTGTACCTGAGCATGCTTTTCTTCAAAACCTAGTTCACTGCAAACTTGCTCACATGAGAAAATACGTTTTAAAACACACATATGATCCATGGATAAGGATAGGGAACTTATATGTTTGCACAAACACAAGCCAGTATTAAGCTCTGTGGTTTAGCTTTGTTGTTTTAGGAATGTGGCCCTGGGTAATGGTTCCCTCTTCGGAATTCGTCGATTGTAATTTGGTGATGATTATCGATGGTCGAACCACGCAAGTGATTGTATGGGTCATTTTCCTCTGTGTTTCCATTGTCTTTGCCCTCATCCTGGACAGTTCCACTAATATTGTTAGGTTGGTTACTTTCATTGCTATTTTCTTGATCATTTGGAGGATTGAAAGCTGGTTTTTCTTGTACGCTGCTTTCCTTTCCAAGAGAATTGCTATCTAGTACTTGTCTTCCTCTTGCATCAGTCAGAGGATAGTAGGTCTTCTGTTGTTTGTAATTCTTCTCTAGGGGCTTTTCTTCCAGCCATTTTCGATTGCCATTAGTCGTTGAAAGTAGTGAGCATAACAGAAAGGTCTGGAGGCATATCCACAAAATCTTCATTGTTCTACTTGACCTTAACTGTGTATGTAGTAAAGAACAACAGGTTTAACCAAATTAGTTCTGAAAAACCATAGATAAACTATGAAAAAGTTTAAATTCACATAAATTAATAAGATTCAAACAACATACCCAAGAGATTGCTCCTTGAGAACTTGTTGAGAGCTTCTATAAGGAACATTGAGTGAATATCACACCAATTTATAGGAAAATTATCTTACACTATTGTATGCTATCATTAAAATGCTGCAATGGCAGAGAAAATTGGGGATCATGCCATGCCCACTATCCCGCTTAACGACGGGTGGCGAAATTAATGTACCTAATGGTTGATGATTTTAGACCTATAATGATGATTAAGAAGAGACTTTAAAGAGAATGCATTTCTTTTAGAATGAAAGGGTCAATGGCCACTATTGTTATAAAAGTGGAAGGGATCAGATGTGAGGCGCCTCAGTTTCACCCATTTTTTTAACATTTATTTATCTCTTCCACAAAAAGGTAATTGTGTGAAATTATCTTATTGATGCAAATGGCATCTAAGAATTCGTTGGACTTTCTCTTCGTTTTTTTTTTTTTCAAATTTGAGGAATGAATGTGTTGGACTTTTTTTAATTGTTATAGTTATCCTTTTGTAATTTGTTATTAGGAGGTTAATATAACTTTAAGTCTTGGATAACGTAGGAAGGCGCAAATTTATCATGCAGTCAATGAGTCAAAATAGAGTAATGTCGTTTTGAGTTCCCATGACACAAATAATCAAATATTGTGGAGTTCCCATGCATGGGAATTGGGCTGCATGAATGGGGGACTCGAAACATGAGCACTGGCTTCTTGAAAGGTTAATGCATGTGGAACTAGTGCTTCAGAAATTGCAAGCTGGTGTAGTATAGAAATTTCTCTCTACTTAAAGGGCAATTGATTCTTTTTTTTCCAGTGTTTGAGCTTGTCCTTATTGTGCATATCATTAAATAGTTCATCCATTGATTGAGAATAGCCTTGACCCCATTTACAGTAATAGTTTCCCATTACATGAAATGTTGAACTGTATATAATTTCCTTTTGGGAAAAGTTTATATAGAGCCGAGGCTCTAAGCAATTAAATTGGAACCTACCATATAAATTTCACTAGAACAAGTTGTTTTGATGCCTAAATGTCTTCAAATTGATCATTTTGACATCAAGATGTATGGACATGAGAAAAAATTGGATTTCAAGTTTTGAAAATAGTATATTTGGTAAGGCATTTTTGGACGGTCAATTTTCAAGATTTTAAAGTTTTCATAGACCTGTCGATCTAAACTATTGTTTAAACTTTAAACATTATAAATAAAGATGAAAACATGTTTCAAGACTATAAGAAAGATTTCCAGTATTGAAACTACCTTTCTCGACACTATTTGATGGTAGGCTCTAATTTGATTGTTTAGAGCCTAGGCTCTATACAAACCACACCCTTTTTTTTTTTTACTCTGTAGTGTGATTAATAAAGTGAATTTTCTTTTCTCCTACTTGGTGTAACAGTGATTTTCCCATCAAGGTGTTGGTGCAGTCCTACTTGGAGAAGTGTGGTAAGGCTAGAAGAACCCTTAGTTCTTTTTCTTCCTTCATGGTGATTGTGGAAGTTCATTCTTGATTGATGGACTACCGCATTCATCAAGTATTGTTGTACTCGGATTTCAGATCTCTCCTTTCTAGGAGCCAGGTCTGCACCACTTTTCTTCTGTTTTTTCAAGTTTTTACAGATTTTATAAGCACTATTGACATATGGTGCCAAAAGTAAATGGCACATGTGTTGCACAATGCTCTTGATGAATAATTATTTCATTCATTCAATCTTAGTGTTGTGGCGGTTTAATTTTCTTCTCCAACATTTTCTAATTTATTAATGTGTTTTTCTTTTTCAAAGGAGCCAAATCAATGTTTTCAGATTTGATTTCGATCCTTTTTCGTTTTGGTAAAAGAACATAGGAATTTTGTGCCTTGGCCAATTCAGGGAAGGCTTCATAATTTTTTAACAAATTAATATAAATAAAGTATTTATATATAATAATAAAAAAATTTAAATAAAAAATAAAAAATGAAAACAATTAAAAAAGACAATTCTATGCTTTAGCTGAAGAGGCCGAATCAAACCTAAAGTGGCCTGAAGCAGGCCGAAGTGGATGGATCACAGCTTCACTTCATTTCGATCCAAGCTGAAAGCGAAACGTATATGATAACATTGAGCCGAATACTGTGATAGAAATCATTTTTGTCCATAGTTCCTATTTTGACATGTAAAATCAGCATGAAAAATCCCTTTCTATATATTAATTAATTTTTTAAATCCTATTTCTTCTTAATAATATATTTTTTGAATAAATATTAGATAAACGAAAAATATTTTAAGGAGATTTTTTTTTTTTGGCAACTTCATCATTGGATTTTTCTCAGAAATGAAAGTGATTTCAAAACAAAAGCATTCTGGTTAGAGTGTTATGAGAAGCCAAAAGAGAAGGAGATAATTTAGGTATTTTGAGGGAAAAAATTAGAATTGAGAGAAATTAAAGGTAACATTTTTATTTGTACTTCCTTATGTGTAGATGGATGACTTACAAAAGTTGAAAAGTACATTAAATGCCGTGAACTCCCATTCCCTGCTTGGATGGTGCATTCATTATCAAATATGGTTGTTCCCTCGTCCATATATTCATGAGTAAAAATGTTAGGTTCAGTCTCTTATTCAGGGTAGCTCCTAGGGCCAACTAATTACCAAAACGCCCCAAAAATTCTGAACCACTTTTGGGACTCTCCAGACTAAGACTCATCTTAGTTCCAATTGCTTGTGAGAATATTTTAATTGAGTAGTTGAAGTTCAATTTTATGGAAATAAGATTTTATTGGGAAAGATTGGGGTGGCCATGCAGTTTCAATGGACATATCTTAGTGTTGCTAATAATCTCATTAATGATAAACTGCTATGAAATTTTCCTTGTGTTTGTCTAGTCCCCTTTCTTTCTAATTTTCATTACCCTAGAAAACGACCAATGAGTTTGTCAGTTAAAGCTAGGTTCCACTAGTAAGGAAATGACATTAAATGTTGGAAATGTATACAAAAATACCGTTTACTTTTAATTTATTGTCCATCCGATTACAAATTTAGTGGATATGAATGTGTTATTGACTAGACTCAAAGTTAAAAAAATAAATTTCTCCAACTTTGTCACACACTCTAATTCATGCAATTTGACATATGATGGTAGTAGAAACTGTGACCTACTTGTAACAAAGATAAATGATATTATATATACAGTCCCTAAAATGTTACATGGACACTAGTATGGACAATTTGTATATTTGATATTTTAATTTTTGACATAGGCAGGTGACTATACAAACAGAACACTCGTAAGTGTAAAATGACATACTAGGACTCATAAAGCCGACCCGAAATAGTTGGAAAAAAGTTCTAGTGATGATGAAAAAGGTGGGTGACTTCTCATGGCAAGAAAGCAAGGCAACAATGCCGACAATGACAAGTAACCAACCTGGTGAGAAACAAAGGAAAACAAATCTAGTGAAATCAGCCAAGGCTAGATACATCTTATCTTCCTACATTGGATCATGTTTTTTCGTGTTTAGGCAAGTGTATATAATCTACCAGGTTAATATGGATGGTGTATATTGTAATCAGTGCATATGGGAAAGGTCGGTACAATATCATGTATTTCATGTTATGTTTGGGTGTAGCTTATGTGTCTATGATTTATTTATGTTCTTGTCATATGTTATTTGTCTATATAAGAAAAGCTAGTATAAACATATAAATTAATAGACATTGAGATTTCATTCATATAATCCCGAGACTCTTGACATGGTTTTAGAGCTAGATTCATCTTCGACATGTCCATTCATGAACGATCGAGTCTTTTAATCTGTTATTACTCAATCTTGTCCCAATCTAACTTCTGCTTCTGCTATGATTCTCGGAATCCTTAATCACTGGTCTTCATTACATCTGCGATCTTCCATTCTCTCTGAACTCTAAGGTTGCCACCTAATCTTTGAGAGGTTGACTAAAAGGAAAGTCGCCTGGTTTTAGAGATGGTGGATTACATAAGGTCAATATTAGGATTAAAGTCCTCTGAATCAGCTTGTTTATCGGTCGATCTGGTGCACTTTTTATTTGATCTACTCATCCTTTTCTCTATTGTTTTTTCTATTTAGGTGTCTCGTCTTTGGATCTCGATCCTAGGGTTTAGATCCATTTGAAATCTGACTCTATTAGCTACCCCAAAAAAAGAAATTTTTGAGCTCACTGGAAAACTATCTAAGCCTGTATGATAATGCTCCGAGCTCACTAGAAAAAACCCCTGAACTTGTTGGGAAACCTCCTAACCTAAAATATCTGAAACCTGATCTGAAATCCTCTGTCTTTGAAATCCGCCTATGAAAAATAGGCATTTTGTCCCTATCAAATATGGTCATTCTATCGCTTTGAAAAATAACTCCTATGCACCTATGAAAAATTATTGTTTTCCATCTGAAATCAACTAGCCTCTACGAAACAACGTTTAAGAAACTGCCTCTATAGACCACTAAAAAATCATTGAAACTTTCTCTGAAATCCACACGAATCTCTCATCTGCACAT
Organism: Amborella trichopoda; assembly: GCF_000471905.2. The sequence goes on along the minus strand of NW_006494916.1, from coordinate 1,625,582 downwards.
CCTCCGCCAGATCTGAAGCGCCTCATCTAGATTTGAAGCTCTCTTGGTTGCTCCATCTTCTTTCTCGAGTCGATCTTTCTCATGGTTTTGTAGTCATTTATCTCGGCTTTGTTCTTCCCTCTATCTTTTGGATCTCTTTCTCTCTCCTATTTTTACTTTTTCTTTTTAGCCTGGGCCCTGGTTCTCTAGCGCTTTCTAGCCTCATCTTTCCAGCTTGTGGTCTAGGCTTTGAGAGAAGCTCTGCCATCTGCATATCTCCTATTTTTCTCTCAGTTGATAGTATCTCTCTCTTCGTTTCTTTTGTTAAAGCTAAGCACCTTCCACTACCTTAGAAAAGGAGAGCCCTTTGGAATCATTCGTTCTACCCGTTCTTAAAGTTTTACGACTTGTGGTGCTATCATTAAAAGAAAGGGGGAAGTGTCTAAGTGGTTTTTCTTTTAGGGGCTGTTTGGGTACGTGGAAATCTATTACGTGAGAATTGATTACAAGGAAATATAACATTTACACCGTTTGGGTACACTTTAAGAGGAACGAAATAGAAGACATTATCTGAGATTTCCCCAAAAATCACGAAATCCATTATGCGTATGGTGAGGGGTGAAAAATCTATTACGAGGTTGACAGGTAATCTTTAAAAATCTTTCGTGTGTGTCTCCCCTATCCCTGCTAAAAAAAACATTTCCCTCTCTCAAGTATATTATATAATTACTAAAGTAAATAGAAAGGGAAAGTAGGAGAGATGAAAAGAGAAATCTAAATTGATTTGAACATGTGTACCTCTCTCAAGTATATTGTATAATTATTAAAGTAAATAGAAAGTGAAACTAGGGGATATAAAAAGAGGAATCTAAATTGATTTGAACAGGTGTACGAGGTCAGTTTTCTACTGCAATCATAATAAAAAAAATTTACATCCCTCTATCCCCAATTTGGGTTGTAACCCTCTGACTCTCATATAAAAATAAAAAATTTTAATAATTGGAAAGCGAACATAAAAGGAAATCTAAATTGATTTGAACAGAAATCCAATTTGATTTGAACAGTTGTAGAACTTGATGAGAGACCATTTTCTACTTCATCCCTCTATCCCCAATTTGGGTTGTAGCCCGCCATAAGCTCTCGTATAAAAATAAAAATAATAAAAATAATAATTGGTAATCAATAACAAATTACACAACACAATCATAATAAAAAATTTCACACAACATAATCCTCCTAAGAGATTAGTAAAAGCTTAATTGAAATAAGATACCTCTTTAGTTTCCTCTAATATTTCAAAATTTTCTACTGCAATTACCAAACCTTCTAGTTTACTAATCAAACTTCTTCCCAGTTTTTAACTTGTACCATAAAGATTTTGATTTTGGAATCATAAATTTATTGGTTATTTGAAATTATATATAGAGAAACATTTGAAAGACTTCTATAAAACATAAATAAAACTAAGGCTTATCACAATAAAATCATGTTATTCCAATCATATTATTCCACTGACTTATCAGGTTGAAACCAAAGTCTAAACATGTTAGCCAAACATACCCATATTTTTCATATTTGGATGGTAATGCATTTCTCATATTTCTTCCAGACATAACCAAACAGTAGCAATATATTTCCCAAGTTGCATCTAAATACTATCCAAACGGTGACAATCCATTTGCAAGTAATGTATTATGCATTAATGTATTACAGCCGTAATATATTTCACAGACAATATATTTCCAGGTATCCAAACGGCCTTTTAATGAGTACTTAAATAGTGCTCATCTTTGGCGTGGTGAGGGACCATTTTTTTTAATTTTCAGTCAAAAGATGAGGTGATATAGTCGTGGGAGGCAAGGGCACACGAGGGGATAGGG
>NW_006494916.1:1601355-1623703 GCF_000471905.2 Amborella trichopoda | reverse complement strand
ATGTATATGTATATGTATATGTATATGTATATGTATATGTATATGTATATGTCTATGTCTATCATGTTTCGTTTCTGTATGATTAAGTTTGTCGTTCTGTTACTCGATGTGTAATTATTATTAGAAAAATATATTCTTGCATAATGAAAGAATCGGATTCAATGACCGAGCATGTCAACAAAATGACAGTGCTTGCAAAAGACTTTGCTACGGCCGGGAATCAAGTCCCTGATCTCATGCAAGTGTCCATTATCCTTAGCAATCTCCCTTTATCTTGGGAGCCTGTTGTAATTGCATTAAACTATTCTACACAAGGGATAATAATATTGAATCTTCTCATGTACGTTAGTATTGAAGCTGAGAGAATAATGAGGAAGAAGACAAATGAGCTCCACTTTGCTCAAAGCTCATCTTTTCAGTTTCCAAAGAAGCCTTAGAATAATCAGAACAATAATAGGTATAAGGAAAAATGGAAAAACTTTTAAAAATCCAAAGAATAAGGATGAAAGGACATACTTTAATCGTAAAGAAACTAGACACATTAAGTTTAATTGTCCTAAGCTAAAAAATAAGAATAGGAGCCAGAATAATAACAATGCTCGAAATAATTAAAATAAAATAAAGGACTAAAGCTGTGTTGTCTTAGAATCTTTAGTTGCCGACCATGATTTGAGGAATTGGTGGGTCAACTTAGCCTCCACTTGACATGTCTCAAGGACTAAAGATGGATTTACAGAGTTGACGACGTTCATAGCCAGTAACCAACGGATTTATATGGAAATGACACCTATTGTGATGTACTTGGTGTCGATACTTTTAGGCTGTGTCCACCAAGAGGAACGAATCTCCTATTGCTCGATACTTTTATGTGGCCAATATGATGTGCAATTTATTTTCCATTCTTAAGCTAGACGATAAGGGTTATAAAATAAGGTTCAGGTTTGGTAGAGTTATCATTGGTAAACATTCTCTAGCATTGGTGTGTGGTACTAAGGTTGACAATTTGTACGATTGAACATTAACGAAAGTTGGTCTTACTCTAGTTATATTGATGTCTCTTTTGATGCTTATATGTGTGTAGATGATTTGTATTTATGACACTTAAAATTAAGACATATAAATAACGATAAAATGAATTAAATGGTTAAAAGAGGCTTTCTCCCCAACTTAGGAGAAGTTGTATTCAAAACATGTGAGCCATGAATTTGTGGTAAACTAATTAAGAAGCCTTTCCCTAAAGGAAAAAGGTCTAGTGAACTACTTAGTATTGTTCACTCTGATATATACGACCAATTAAATGTAAAGACACATAGATGTATGGAATATTTCATAACATTCAAAGATGATTATTCTTGTCATGGATATGTATACGTAATTAGTAGAAAGTCAGATGCATTCGAAACATTTAAAAAATATAAAGCTAAGGTAGAAAATCAGCTGGGTAGACATATTAAAATTATTCGAACATATAGGAGAGGTAAATATTGCTTCACCTTTTTTATCGAATTTTATAAGGAGCAAGGCATAATTCACTAAACCACCATGCCATATACACCACAATAAAATGGTATAGCTGAAAGAAGAACTCTGATGGACATGGTTAGGTCTATGACGAGCCATTCAAATTTATCACCTCATTTTTGGGGTGAGGCTCACAACACTGTAATGTATATTATTAATCGTGTTCTAACTAAATCTATAAACTTGACCCCATATGAATTATGGACAGATAGGAAACCTGACGTTACTATCTTGAAAGTTTGGGGTTCTTGCGTATATACTTATACCACCTCAAAATAAAGATAAATTATAAAATAAAACTATAAAATGTTCATTTATAGGTTATTCAGAAAATTCTAAGGGCTATAGATTCTATAACCATGATATTAGATCCTTAATAGATAGTCATGATGCTCATTCCTTGGAAAATATAGATTATGAACATATTTTAAATAAGCCTATTGAGTTACACAAAATTGATAAAAATAAGGGTCTTTAAGACCCTATTAAGTGCAGAAATATTATCAAAGCATGTAGCTTTGATGAGACTTAGGAATATCTAAGTCAGGAACTCCCATAGGGATATTTTTTTTTATGTTTTGATCATGAGAGAAAAAACCGTATTAGCATGAAAAACCCCATGACGTGACTTTGGATATTTTTGGTATCATGAGATATATAATTGCACTAGTGTGAAAAGCCTCATGACAAGGATATGCTCATAAATTTTAAATACACTGAATGGTATAGACTTTGTGATATTTCAATGTATCTGGCTCTCACGTCCAAATGGGAGATTTCGGTATATGTGGGTGACCATGGGGCCTCATATGTGTTATATTTTTTTCTCTTAATCTAATTAATATTTATCATAAATAATACATTTTAATGTTTATCACTAAAAGGCTTATTAGAGAGAGAATATGCTTTTATCCAATATGAAAAAGATAGCTACCCATCTCCTTGGAAAAGAAGGCCACCAATTCAAAGATTTCATGAGGAAAGCCGAATGTTGGAGAATGGCCTCCTCCCATCCCTCTATAAGTAGGGTTTTGTAGCTACGGAGAGGCATCCAGAGAAAAACACAGAGTTCTCAATAATTTTGGTAAGACTCTAATCTTTGCGATTTACGGTCTAATGACATTGCCATTAATACCAAAGAGTTTGGTGGGTTCATATCTTCCCAAAAAAAGTTCAACAGATATAAGCCATGCCTATGGTGCTTATATGTTCACACGAACACCATCTTCTGGTCAAGCTCTCTTTCCATTGGCTTCATTCTTTTAGGGTTTCTCCCTAATTGACGGGATATTCGCCAAAAATTATCAATAGAAATTTGGTGTTGATTCTCTAGGGTAGAACCGTGGTTGTGGTTGTAAGTTTCGTTGCTTTCAGTATTGCCATTGCTGATACCATCAGCGCTGCTGTTTTCGTCACTGTTAGCAGGTTGTTTGCTTACATTGCCATTTTATTGATCGTTCACATCATTGACCATTAGCAATTGTCATCCGATCGCATGTTTTTCAGCCTCAGATACCGCTTGTGCCTGTTCCTCTTTCCTGAGCTTAGGCTTTACCCCATGGTGATTTCCTTCCATTGATATTCTGTTTGCATCCATCATGGAAATCGTTAAGGTCAGTACAATGACTAGGAGATAAACATAATTCCTTCATGTTTCTCCTCTGTTCCACCTTCATGTTTCTCCTCTGTTCCACACAGAAAAATGGATGAAAATAATAATAATATGAATGAACTGATTTCTATAATGGAACAATTATGCTAAGAACCTGTGTGATATAAAAAATCAAAATACAAAGATGTAAGATTAAATGAACATACCTTGTACTTTGCTTCTTGAAATTTTGAACAATTTATGTCCTTTACAGAGCTGCCATGATAGAGAAGTATCACCATATTATAGAAGAATTACTATTGGCATTATTGTCAGTGGTTAATAAAATAGAACAATGGCAAACAAATGGGGTGTCATTCCTATTCCCGGAACCAACTGACAAGAGCTTTAGTGGAAATCTGGCCGTAGCCAATGGTTGATGTTATTAATCCCAAGAATGATGATTTAGAAGGAAATTTAAAGATGATAAAAACTTATTTCCTATCATAGATATTTATTGGGCTCAGTTATCCTATTGAAAGGATTATTTGTCAATTTTCCAATTCAAAAAAAAAAAAAAAGTTTGTGCCCCGAATTTGTGGTCTCCATATGCAATTAAAGTTCATACATACGCCACATGACTATATTGGAAAACTATCAAACAGATGCTCATGAATGGGCATTTTCTCTCCCTAAAAAAAGCCAATTACATCAGATATACATTCTTATTGCATTCCATTAGGGAAGTTTTTAGTGTATGTAAGGGTGGCAACGGGCCAGGCCTAGGCATGGCGGACCTTGGCCTTACCCCGCCTTGCACTGGCTAGGCCAAACCTGGCGGGGCCAATCCTGGCCGGCACTAGCCCGACCAATCCTGGCCAGCACTAGCCCATGCCCATGCCCAAGCCCAAGCCCGGCCCTCAAGGCCCCTGCTTTGCTAGGGCTAGGCTGCCTAATCCATTGCCAGCCCTAGGTGCATTATACCATTATTACATTACATATTTAACAAATAGAAACACAAAAGGAAATTCAATACACAATAATTTAAAAGATGAGCGTAGTCAATCTTTCTTTCATTTCTCAAAGAAATTAAATTTCTTGAATTAAGTGGGTCATTTAAAGTAAATTTCTTGAATTAACTGGGTCATTTAAAGACAGAATATGACTTCTACGTGTGTCAGTATTCGGCAAGGGTAGATATCTAATTCTTTGACACTTCTCTCCAAAATCTTGATTTTTGTCTGGCACATCCATATAATACGATTTTCATTGGTTTACTACTCGTTAAGATAAAATTCTCGTAATCAAGTTCGAGGTATTGTATCATTCATGCTTTAAAGGATGATAGACAAGGTTTTTGGTTTCTATATTTCATTCATCACAACAGAACAAGTTTTGGTAAATGAGTTTTAAGAATTGAATAAGTTGGAAAATATTGTATAATTTTTTTCCTTCTATATTTCATTATCACAACATAGAACAAGTTTGGTAAATGAGTTTTAAGAATTCGAGAGGTTGGAAAATATTGTATAATTTGTTCCATGGTTGAATTTGATGACGATGGAATACGGTATTAACACCCAAGATCCACCATCTAGATTTATCTAAGGATTTTAGGTGATGAGTTGCTACCTACTTTTTAACTGTCTTTTGAATTGGAGTGATTTTTTCCTGCGCTGATGGATGATTAGTGCTTGATATGGGTACATAAATAGTGTACAAGACATTCTAAAAGTTCAGTTATCACAGGTCCTAACTTATACCGACATATAGCAAGACACATACGTTTTAAGAGATGCATAGCAAGGGTGAGAGCAAGGGTGGGAAAGAGAAAATGCAGGAACACTATGATGGCACACGTTCATGGAGATATACACAAAAACAGCGAAGGTAGTGCGTGCTCATTTAACCAACAAAGGAGCAAAAATGAGAGATCAGTGTTTGTAATATCGGCCGGTTCAAATTGGAACTAGCCGGCTTTGGTGATCCAACTAGGTATTTAAAAAAAAATAAAAATAAATTACTTAAAATCCCAAAAAAAGGATATATTTGTATTGAATTTTTTAATGTTTTTCACGTTTTGTCCATGGTACTTAGTTTTACATTTTTGCCATTTTTAAAATATTTCAAAAATTCCCCTGGTGAGAAATCGATTTGTTAAGCTCTTTTTTTTCACTAATTTTCAACTTAATTTGAATTTACTTTGTTTTATCATGCTTTAAATATACTTTTAATTTTTTTTTAATATTCTTTGGTATTTTTTTTAACGCTTTTTGGACTTGGCCAGGACTTGCTCGGTGAGGTCGATTGGACCAGCCATTGTACCTGTTACTTGAAACCGGCCTTAGTTGGTTTCCGAGGAAGGTTCGATTTTTCAAACACTGCAAGAGATCATATGTATATGGATTATGGTGGGTTAAGCAATGCTAGAATTAATTTATATTACAACATTTAAGTGCGTGCAAAATATCCAAGGTGGGATATTTCTCCACTTCTTTCTTTTTCTATGTTTTCATATTACGATTTTCTCTTTAAATATTTTCTCATGGATGAACTAGATCCATGTCGCCAACTTGCAACCCATCTAAAGTGTATCGGAATATAAACGCCTATAAAGTGCAGCACAATACAAAAGCATATAAAGATATGGATAAGCATCCAAAGCTTCCATAATTAAAGGCTAAGAATATTTGTACTGAGTAGCTTTATCTTTCTCAAAGGGAATTAGTTATGTCATGTCTTTGTTGTTTCTTGCCAAGAAAGAAGGAACATGAGACCTCAAACATGTCCTACTAGTAGAAATCCAAAGGGAGAAGAAAACAAAATAAATTTCACAATAAAACACAAACACACATATATTATGTCTAACCATCTCACAAGACTTACACATATATTACAAACTTTACTGGAATCCAATGCCCAAATTCCATTAATGCGTGGGACACAAACCCTAAAAAACACACTACTACCAAAGGAAAGTCTTTGTTGAACTGAGGCATACGTTTGTTCGAAACCTAGTTCACTGCAAACTCACTAACATAAGAAAATACGTATTGAAACACACATTTGATCCATGGATAAGGATATGGCGCTTAAATGTTTGCACAAACACAAGCCAGTATTATGTTCGTACTTTAGTTATGTTTGTCTTAGGGAGGGTTATGGTACACTTTTCTAAAATTGTCAATTGTAATTTGGTGATGATTATCGATGGTCGAACCGCCATAGTGATCGTATGGATCATTTTCCTCTATGTTTTCGTTGTCATTGCTCTCATGATGGCTGGTTCCACTGAGATAGTTAGGTTGGTTACTACCAATGCTATTTTCTTGATCATTTGGAAGATTGAACGCTGGTTTTTCTTGTACGTTGCTCGTCTCTCCAACAGAATTGTTATCTAGTAGTTGTCTTCCTCTTGCAGCATTCACAGCATTGTAGGTTTCATATTGTTCGTGATTCTCCACTCTATCAATTCGCTTTTCCTAGAAGGGGTTTTCTCCTAGCCATTTTCAATTGGCATTAGTCGTCGAATGTAATGAGCTTGACAGAAAGGCATGGAGAGATATCCGCAAAATCTTCATTCTTCGGCATGACCTCAACTGTGCATGTAGTTAAGAACAACAGGTTTAACGAAATTAGTGTTTAAATAATCATAGATAAGCTATGAACAAGTTTAAATTCACATAATTAATAAGATTCAAACAACACACCCAAGAGATTGCTTCTTGAGAACTTGTAGAGAGCTTCTATAAGGAACATTTATTGAATATCATACGAACTTTTAGGAAAATTACCATACACAACTGTGGGCTATTAATAAAATACTGCGATGGAAAACAAAATTGGGGATCATGCCATTCCCACCATCGCATATGAAGGTTTAGTGGGAAAATTAACGTAGGTAATGTTTGATGAGACTGAAAATGATGATTAAAAATAAACTTTAAAGAGAGTGCACTTCATTTAAAATGAAAAGGTCCATGCCCATTACTCTTATTTAAAAATACCTTAATGGGAAATGGAATTTATGGTCTCAATATTCCTTCAAACTAGAACACAATTGAAGTGTTCAATCAAGTGAGTAACAAATAATTCCACATCATTAGCCTTTTTATTTTTTATTTTTTTCCTTTGTCGGTGGTGTTTCAAAGTTATGACCAAGTACTGCAATTCTGTCAATTATTGGGACAAATGTGGAAGGGATCAGATGTGATGCGCTCAATTTGATCCTTTTTTGAACATTAACTTATCTCCTCCAGAAAAAAGTAATTATATGAAATTATCTTATTAATGCAAATGGCATCTAAGAGTTCAGGCTTTATTTTCTTGATTTTATTTATTTATTTGAAGAATGGATTTGTTGGACTTGTTTCACTGTTAAAGTTATCCTTTTGTAATTTGTGAATAAGGGGTTAATATTGTTTGAAATCTGGGATAACACAGGAAGGCCAAAATTTCTCATGCCAACAAGTCAAAATAGAGTAATGTTGTTTTGAGTTTCCATAAGTCAAATAATCAATATTGTGTAGTTCCGAATTTGGCTGCATGAATAGGAACATGGAATATGATAATTTGACTTCTTGAAGGGTGAATGCATGTGGAATTAGAGCCTAGGAAATTGCGAGCAATTGTAGTTTAGATTTATCTCTTGCTTAAAGGGCAATTGAGTCGATTCACTTACTCGCTGGTTCCCTTTTTCTTAGCGCACATTTTTTTAAATAGTTCATCCAATTGATTGAGAATGGCCTTTACCCATTTACATTAATAGTTGAACTCTATATAATTTTTTTTTTTTATTCTAACTTAAGCAATGTTGTATGATTAATAAAAGGTACAGTTTTTATTAGGTTGCAACCTTAAACAATCAAATTAAAGTGTGCCTCCAAATTGTATCATAAATATATTTTTGTTGTCGAAAATTTTGACAATCGCTAGAGAATCTATTTTCATATCTAATTATAAAAACCTAAACTCCAAAAATAGTTTAAATCAAGTATATCTATAAACACTTGAAAATATTATAAATAGACGGTCCAGATAATGTGTTGCAAGATCTTATATTTTTAGAACTCGAAACAATCTTTTCAACATCCAAACAATCTTTGCACGATACTAAGTTGCAAGATATACTATTTTTAGGACAGTCACTTATAGGGATTTTCAACATCCAAGCAATTTTCTCTGATGGATCTTTTAGGTTCACCGTAATTCTTCACTTTAAGGTTGCAATCTTATGTAAACTTTTTTTATTAATAAAATAAATTCTAATTTCTCCTACTTCGGTGTAATAGTGATTTTCCCAACAACGTGTTGGTGCAGTCCTACTTGGAGAAGTATGGCTAGGCTAGAAGGACCCTTAGTTATGTTCCTTCGTTGATAGTGGTTGAGGAAGTTTCATACTTTGATGGAGTTGTGCGATCATGAAGTATTGTTGTGGAACAATAAATGGAAGCAAGAAGTAACATTAAGATGATTTATTAATACTGTTTTTGTAGCATCATTAAGATGATTGAAAATTGATGAGGAATTTTTTTGAGAACAATAAATGGAGGAAGGAAGTACCATTTAGTTAAATGGATAGAGTATGCACCTAAAAGGAGGGTGTTTCAAGGGTTTGAAAGCTGAAATTGGTAAATAGAGCTCTTTTAGCCAAATGGTAGTGGATATCAATGATTAATACTGAGCAACTTTGGAAGAGAGTGATAGCTACGAAATATGGTATTGATCAAAATAGCAATTTATTAGTGGAAGAAGGGGACGTCATGATCAATGGAAAATATGGAAGGGGATCCCTAGTGCATATTTTTTATGCATTAATTTCCCGTGGGTGCCAGTAAGGCCTATGGATTGCAGAAGCCCGCATGAAATAAGCGTTACTTTGAAGAGCCATGGCAACGATGTCCTTTCAGCCCCAATGAAGCACATGAGCCTCCTATGATGTTTTAACGATGCTCTCTAAGTTTCGTTCAATTTGGATGCAAATACGAAAAACATACACGAAATCAATTTTCAGCCCAGATCGCTTATATGACTGTGGTGAACAATAGCTAGAACTCTACCCTAGAGACCTCTAGTGGCCACAGGACCACCACATATGAATTAATAAGGATGAAACCATTCTGCCTATCAAATTTCAGCTCAAATGGATCTTTCTAGGTCCTACTTTCCTAAAAATGCAAGACTCTTACTATTCACTTGAACCCCATTGAACCAATTACTATTTATAGTAATTTAGTTTGTCAAAAACGGGGCAACTTATGAAGCTTGTTTCTCTCTCACCTTGAAGCAGTTCAATCCCAAATTATAATTTGTTATACCGCACACTGAGACCTATGTTTTGACGGGTGGCACGTACAGTGGGGATTGCCGAACATAGAGAAATTCTAGAGAGAAGCTTGACCAGAAATATAAAAATGCAGAATTTTATGTGCAGCGTATGTCGCCACTCCAGCGGCCAAATCTCAAGTCTTCAAACTCCTATAAGCTCAATGCTAGGTCTGTTGTGATCATGACTCAGAGGGCTTCATTTTAACATATTATTCGCTCAAATTAGAGTCTAGGAAGACATTTTATTAATGCTCTGAAAGTAGGCACATGTTTTCGATCACAGGAATCCCATTATCTGGCGACCTCCAAAAATAAAAAAGTACCCACACGGATTCCAAATCAAGGAATTTTTGTTGCAAAATGACCACAACAACTTCCCATTCGATTTGCAATAGAAGAGAAAACTAAGAATGTGATGAGGCATGCTAGATTGACGATTAAAAAATCTCAAGAATGTGACGGGTGGCACGGTGGGGATCGCCGAACATAGAGAAATTCTGGAGAGAACGTTGGCCGGAAATATGAAAATGCGGAATTTTATGTGCAGCGTATGTCACCACTCTGGTGACCAAATCTTAAGTCTTCGGACTTCTAAAAGCTCAATGCTAGGTCCGTTGTGATCGTGACTCAGAGAGCTTCATTTTAACATATTATTCCCCAAATTAGAGTACGGGAAGACATTTTATTAATGCTTGCAAGAAGGCACAGATTTTCAGTCACGGGAATCCCATTATCTGGCAACCTCTATAAATAAAAAGTACCCAAACGGGTTCCAAATCTGGGAAATTTTGTTGCAAAATTATCAGAACAACTTTCCCTTCGATTTGCGATAGAAAAGAAAACTAAGAATGTGAAGACGCATGTTAGATCAAAGATTAAAAAAAATCTCAAGTATGTGGATTTGGCCAGATTTTTTAAACCATAAACAAAAGTTCGATTCAAGCCTCAAACCTTATATCAAAACGATCTCCTCGCGAAGATCTATACTTCTACGGTGCTAGATCGCTCAGAATGTTATCCGAATACAATAAAAAGTACCTGAACCATAGGAAAGGCAAAAAGCCCCTTTTGGAGGGATGGTATTGTCATTTACACATTTCTTCGTAGGGACAAAATGGTTATTTTTCTCAAATCCAAAATTTCACTTTTTTTCATTTTAACTATAGTTTTAGTCAATTAGGTTTACTTTTGAGCTTCCACTCGTGTTTCTGGATGACTTTATAAAAGAACTTTTACTTCGTTTATAACCTAGAGTAGAGAGAAATTGTAAAGGTTCTTGATTTGAGTTTTGAATTAAGAGCATATTGAGCCATATACACTTGAACATGAACCAAAGAGAGAAGAGAGAGAATATTTTATTATTGAGAGAGTTAACCCAGGACCACTAAAACACATAAAACCTCTATCATAATTCCAACTCAATCCTACCCTACTCCATGACCCATCCTAACCATACACCATACCCCCTTCCAATCATATGCCCTAAACCACCAAGACCCACACACCAAAACCTATACACCCTAGACCACCAAGACCCATACACCAAAACCAATACACCCTAGACTACACAAAACCCATACACCTATGACCCACATTTTCCATTTTCTATATACCATTAGCCTTCCATTCCCTAAACCTTTTGCCTCTCTCTCAAAGAGCTTATTAGGAGTACACGTAGCCACCGGGCTCAAGCCACTAGTTCGACCCTAGGTACCCGGTCCATTTCTCTCATCTTGATCTCGCTTTCTTCTCTTCGTCGCTCCCTTTCTTCTCTTCTTCTCTCTTTTCTCCCTCCTCTTCTCTCTGTCTGTCTAACAGAGGAAGGCCGTTGGGCTGCCCACCTCTCTCTCTCTCTCTCTCTCTCCAGATGCAGGTAGCTAGGACGTCCACTTCCCTCCCTCCCTCTCCCTCCCTCTCTCTCTCTTTCTCTCTCTCTCTCTGAGCCGCCCACTTCCCTCTCTCTCTTTTTCTCTTCCTTCTTTGTCCCTTCTCATTCTCTCTTTCCCTTTCCTTCTCTTCTACTTCTCCCTTCTCACCTCTTTTCTTTTCCTCTTTTTGTACTCTTATCGCTACTATGTACGGATGCCCCCGCACTAGGTCAACCTTGGGAATCTTTGAGTGCCCAAGAAGTTCACACCTTTTTTGCAGTGGTTTCAGGTAATTAGGCTGAGGCCTATTACCTTTCCTTAGATATCTGGAATTGCCTCGTAGGGGAGATGACGTCAGAAGGTTGTAGGATTGTAGAGTAGTTCCCTGACCCTTATTTTCATCTCTTATCTGTCTTCCTCACTCATCGCTACTCCATACGGAGGCCCATGCTCTAGGTCAACCTTGGGGCTCTTTGAGTACCTAAGAAGTTCGTACCTTTTTCATCGCGCCACTGGGTTGTTAGGCTTAGCCTAGTACATTGCCTAAGATAAACGGAATAGCCTTCTAAGGGAGGTGATGTCCGAAGGCTATAGGATCATCATGTAGTCCTCTCGATCTTTTCCTCTTACCTTCTATGTATTCTATCTTTTCCTCTGATCTATCCTCTTCTAAAACTTGAGCTTAGCTCTCCTATGCCTATCACTTGAAACCATCCAAGGGGCGAACCAAGGGCTCTGAACCTCAAGTATACATATGAAGGGCACGTGAAACAAAGGCTGTACGTGACGTGCCAAGGGAGCAGGGTCCAAACCGAGCCAAGAGACTGAGGGCTTTCTTTTGTAATCTACGAGGGCATGTCCATGACTCCATCTACATGAGGTAGGTGCCTTTCCCCTCGCCAGTTAAATCTTTGGTAGGCGCCTACCCTTTTGCCATTAAAATCATTATTTATGTGTTAGTTCCTATCTTCACATCGCGCACTCGCCGCATACATGCATTGCTCACGCGCAAGCATGTGGTTTTGGAGAAAGGGATCTCGAGCCGAACCCCACACCAGGTCCCCCGCCGTGCCGAGATCCAAGGCCAACCAATTGGGGCCTGGTGGTGAACTATAGTGGGTGAGTGGTAGGAAAGAGGGAGAAGATTATTTTTTTGTTTAATAAGTGAATTGGGGATAGACCATAGTTTCTAGGTGCAGGAGCAGAAGTGGGAGTGGTTCCGGTCCTGGGAGTAGGAGCATGGGATCGATGGCTGCCCGAAGCACCGGAGCTCTGGGAGCGAGATCCAGTGATGGTAGAAGTCACGGATCGAGATCCCATTTGAACAAGGAGCGAGATCCCGATACATTGGGATCGAGATCCTTATTTAAATGGAACATGTTCCATGTATTTACGTAATGAGATCCCTTTTGAGTAGGAAGCGAGCTCCCATTTTAATAAGGAGCGAGATATTTAGATATTGGGATCGAGATCCCTATTTGGAAAGAACGCGTTACATGTAAAACGGGATCGCACTCCCATGTCTATTAGGATCGCGCTCCCATCGACGACAAGAATGAGATCCCATTTAATGCTGAGTCTACCTCCCATCTAAACAATACCACGATCCTATTTGGATAGGATCGAGCTCCATTCGTTGTAGAATCGATTTTCGCACAATAATGACCCGTGCCTCCATCGTAAAACTCCACTTGTATGAAGAATCCAATTCCAGTTCACATGACCTCATGCACCAACTAAGCACAACAACCCGTTCCCATATTATCTACACCGTCCATTTTAGGAATTTTCATATGTTTATAGATCTACATGATTTTAACCATTTTTGGAGCTTAAAAGTATTTAATTAGATATGAAAATAGACTTTCAGTTAATCCTAAGAAGTATTTACACAAAAACTACATGACATGATAAAATTTGGTGGTGTGTCTTAATTGCATTTATTAAGGCAAGGATATATGAAATTGGAAATCCGTGAAGTAAAGGGAGCAAAGCCCGTTATGTATGGGATCGAGATTCGTACTTTAGCAGGAGCAAGATCCATTGTGAATGGGATCAAGATCCATGAAGTCGAGGGAACGAGATCCATGTTTAATGGGAGCAAGATCCCTGAAGTAGGGGGAGTGAGCTCCGTTTTTAACGAGATCGATAATCCTAAAAATTGGAGCTAGATCTCAAAAAAATGGGAACGGGTTCCGAGCAAGATCTCGACTACGGAGCGCCGGAGCTGGGTCGGGAGCGAGAGCGTCACCCTAGTTGGGCGCTCCCGATAACTATGGGATAGACCTTTAAAAATTAGTTTTTCTGATATTTTCTCAAGAGTCTTCCTTTAGGAAAGATTGATGACGTATGTGCAAGAGAAGGTTTACTAGTTAATTGGAATATTCAATGCACATACAATAGGATGCCTGATCTGGTCATCTCTAGGTGGAGAAAATTACTTGAGGATATGAAAGAAAATTACTTGAGGATCTGAAACGAGTACATATTTCTAGCTAGGAAGAGAATGAAGTGGTTTGGGAGGAGAAAGTGATGGGATATTTTCTGTAAAATATGCATATAGATTATTGTTTGATGATCTGGCCCAATGCTCAATGGGGCTTAGTAAGATTGGGAAGTAGCAGGTTCCTCATAAGGGAAAATTTTTCTTATGGAGTCCAATGCAAGGAAGAACACTAACAGTGGATAATTTTAGGAAAAGAGGTAAACTTTTAGTTAACATCTGTTTGTTATAAAAGAAAGATGAAGAAAATGGGGATCACTTGTTTCTTCATTGTGAATTCACTGGTTCTCTTTGGAGGTGGGCTTTCATAAGTGTGGAGTGGGTATGAATTTACCACAAGGTCATGCAGACATTTTAGAGCAATTATATTTTTCTGATTTGCCAAAGAAGGGTATATTTCATTAGAATAGATTGAGGACTGTATTGCTTTGGGAAGTTTGGCTAGAGAGAAATAGAACAACCTTTGACGGAAAAATTTTGTGTACAAAGTTGATTCAAGAGGGGATTTTTTATACTGTGTGGTCATGGTTCTCGGTTACCATGGAGAGGGATGGTGTTTCCAAGGCCGATGTTACTCTTAACTTCATGATATCATTTGGCAGTTCTCAAGACCTGTTAGACATGGTGGAAGATGGGCTCCACCGGCAAGTGGCTGTATTAAGATGAATTTTGATGGTACTTCATTGGAGAACCCTGGCCCAACAGATTTTTAGGGTGTTATTAGAAATTTAGAGGGTGTTGTTCCATGCTGTTATTGGGGGCCGTATGGTAATTCTACAATGAACATGGCTGAACTGAGTGCATTGTTCTGGTGTGTAGTGGAAGGTGGTTCATTAAACCTGATAAATTGGTGTAGAAGGAATTGGAGACCTCCATGGACTTTATGGTCTTTATGGTTAGAGACTTTGGATATAGTGGTTGGACTTCAAACTGATTTTCAGCATGTTTACAAAGGAGCCAATGAAGAAGATGATTCTCTAGCAAAACTTGCATGTTATGCGTCCAGTAAATTTGTGACTCGTTGTCATTGTAATTATTATGTTTAGTTTCGTTATCAATATAAGTTTGACCTAGTAAAAATATATATATATATGAACCGGTCTTACAGGATGTGTGTGCTCACCTGCACTGACCCTATGAAGCAAATTTACGGACCATCTTCAATCCATGTGGAAGAAGAGAGCGACTAAGACAACACAAATGTTGTGGCTTGGTTTGCCTATGAGTAAGGGTTGATACTTCCCTACCATGTCACTATGGTGGAAGCTACGTGTCCAAATTATCACTCATTTGGAGCTGCTTTCACTCGAATTGAACCTATCTTCTATCATCATGGAATGATGACTTCTGTAGAAAAAGTATTTTAGTTTTACAATGAATCTCGAATTAATGCCCCACATAATTCGCTTGGCTAACTTGGGTGTAGAAGGATAGAAGCAAAACCATTTCTTCTAAGTTCATGAGTTCAAGATTTCTTGGTAATGAGATCTGTGTTTGTGACATTCTTCATCACCGACATATCATAGACATAATAAAGATATCTCATGTCCTTGCTTCTTCATGTTAAGAGAAAGGACACGAGAACCCTAACTGCTCAATATGTTGAGAAAGGTAAAAGTTTATATAAGGTTGACATCTTAAAACATACAATTAAGGTACAAATCCTTCAAAAAAAGGTTATTATGATGTTGGAAAAGCCAGAATTCATATCAACATTGAGGTATATAGATATGCAAAAAAGAAGACATTGCAAATCCTAAAAATGGTACATCTTGCAATACATTAACTGGACCATTCATTTTCAAGATTTTCATGTGATTGAATTACTTTTTGAGTTTAAAATTTTACAATTAGAGATAAAAATATTGCACCATCTAAAGAGTTTTTGACACCAAAATTACATCTCATGACAAAATTTTGAGGTGCACATTAATTTGATTTTTAAAGTTGCAACGTTATGCAAACCAAGCCTGTTGAGAAATTCAAACAAAAAGGGAAATGGAATCAAAGCCCCAAGACACAAACATAACTATATGTCATATTATTTACATCTCAGATACCACACACAAATGAAAAGTTTTATTGAAAGTCCATGCCAAGTCATAATACAAACCCTAAAACACCATGTTACTGACAAATGGTAGGCGCTCTTGCACTAAGCCAAGGGTTCATGAAGCACCTCATATATTATCTGTTCACTCATGTAACAACACAGATATTATAGTACAGATATACGCCATACCTATGGTGCTTATATGTTCACACAGACACTATCTACTGGTCATGCTCTCTCTCCATTAGCTTCATTCTTTCAGGGATTTCTCCCTGGTTCATGGGATATTCGCCGGAAATCATCTGTAGAAATTTGGTGGTGATTATCGATGGTAGAACTTTGGTTGTGATTGTAAGTTTCATTGCTTTCTGTATTGCCATTGCTGATACCCTCAACGCTGCTGTTTTCATCGCTGTTAGCAGGTTGTTTGCTTACATCGACATTTTCTTGATTGTTCATATCATTGACCACTGAGTTTTCTTGTTTCTCCACAACATTATTATCAAAGCAATTGTCCTTCGATCGCATGTTTCTCAGCCTCAAAGGCCCCTTGTGCATGTTCCTCTATCCTGAGCCTGGGCTTTACCTCATGGTGGTTTCCTCCTTCCATTAATATTCTCTTTGCATACGTCATCTAAACCAGTAAGCTCAGTACAATGCCTAGGAGAAATAAACTTAATACCTTCATGCTTCTCCACTGATCCACACAGAAAAATGGAAGAAAAAAAAAATTCGTTAATGCAATAAAACAATGGCAAACAAAATGGGGTATTGACATTACCGCTACCAACTGACAATAACAATAGTGGAAATCAGGCTGTAGCCAATGGTTGATGTTATTTGTCCTAAAATGACAATTAAGAAGGGAATTTAAAAATGATATAAATTTCTTTCCTATTGTAGATATTCGTTGGGCTCTGTTACCCTAATGAAAGGATGATTTGTCAATTTTCTAATTCAAAAAAATAAAAAATTGCTCGGGTCAAAAGTGGAATTTCTGGTCTCCTTGTTCAGCTAAAGTTTTAAACATAATCCACGTGACTATATAGAAGGCAGTCCGAGGTTGGCATCCTTGCATCGTCTTATTTTTTAGGAAACAAGTAAGCTAATGAAGTCTGAGGATGCCAACCTTAGACCGCCCTGTAGAGCATTAGAGAAGGCGGTCTGAGAATGGGTAGTTCAGACTGCCTTTAAATGCTTAACAAGATCAGTCTTTGCTATTCGAGGTTGCCAACCTTGCACAGCTTTGAATTGCACCACAGAAGGTGGTCCGATGATGCTAATATTCGACTGACTGAACACAGCCCTACAATTGAAAAAAACCCAAAAAAGAAAAAAAAAAAAGGAAAAAAATAAGAAGGGTCTGAAGATGGTATCCTCAAGGGCAATTTTGGAAATCAAAGACTTTCTTCTGATATGATCATCTCAAGCTCCTAATGTCGACCCGACCTTTCTATAAAATGCTTCCTAAACTCAAGGCATCCAAGGGAGATCAGACACTTTGTTAGCATATGATCATCTGAAACTCCTTCATGGATTCCAGGTATTATTTTGCCACGCGGGTGCCAATACCTAATTACGACGTCATCTCTAAGAATCACGTACTTCAGAAACCTTTGTTGAGGTCCTATTCAAATTTAATATCGCTCCAGGGATCCACTTTTTGAGATGGATTTAGGATTTAAACACATCATAAGTTATCCTACATGAGATCAGGGAACCCCTAGTTTTCTCAAACACCCATTGATGATCAGCAAACCCGTCGCTATCTCAGAGGGCCATTGGAGAAATACAACGATTATCCCTTCTTCTCCCAATAAAATGGGAAACTATAGAGTGGATGTGAATAGAAAGGAACAACAATGAAAATGTGTATAGTTCTTCTCTCTCTAAAAATGAAGGGATAGAAATTTGAGCTTTGCGATCACCAGCCTCACGGCACCACCTCTCTGATCTCGGGTTTAATCTCATCCATGCACCATCTATTTTCACTAACATTGGTATCAGAGCAACCAGGTTTCATCTTCCCTATTTTTTTTTACTCTGGATTTTTTTTAATGATAGAGATTATGTGATTTGTTTCTCTACATATACATTTGTTTGTTATGATTTATGCCTAATTTTTTGTGTATAAATCATGCTTCAAAATATCACCTGCTGCTATCTTATCTTGGTTCACAGTGTTAATTAATTAAAAGATAAGTATGCGTGCACTCCATTTGTATTAATCAATTTCAAATCACTTCTATCCTCTATTTTTTATGGGTTTTGATTTATTGCTTGTGTGAGGGCGATTTGGCTTCGGTTACAATTCTGTTGTTTGCTTTCTCTGATAAGTTGTGATATGGATATATGATAATATGCGATATGGGATTGACTACCTAACTTTTTTTATGAGCAAACTAGCCCCATTCCCTGCAATTGAAGGGAATTACGCGAGAAAGAGAAAATGTTCATTTCTGGTTGTTGCCCCCCCCAAGTGGTCTATTGTGTTCCTATCATGTGCCCCTTGGCTTGAGAGAAAGAGATTACTTGGGCATACCCCATAGCTTGAGAGAGATTACTTGGGCGTGCCCCTTGGCAACATGCCCCTCTATCTTGTCAGTTCATAGCCCCTAAGAACACAAGCCTTACCACCATTCATGCCTTTTCACGCACACACATGCTTCGGAAAGAGGCACCTCATGTGCCGATGAGAACATGCAAAGTATGGCATCAAATGCCCTTGCAGATGCGCACACCACATGCTTGAGAAATTTTAAGGGCAGGCATGAACATGGCCAGGTATTTTAGAATTGCTAAAACCATATTTTTCATCCTTGTTTGCTAAGACGCTATTTCCTAATTATGTACTCTTCTCTCTCTCCTCTTTGAAAATTCTCTCATAACAATGGTGGCTTACTCTGCAAATTCTCTCAATTTCTCTGCTACCTATACACAGTCTTGTTAGCTTAACCAAATTTAGTGTTATTTTCCATTGAATTTGACTGTGAACTTTGTGTAACTTTTCAAAAGAAAAGGTGGACTTTATATAGCGATTTGATTTTTTTTTTTTTCTTTTTCGTGGCCATGGTATTGATTTTTTTTTTGTCTGTGATCACTTGAATATGGACTTTCCATGAATGTTCACTTTCATGGGAAAGAAAAGGAGTAGAGGCATATGCCTGCATGCTTGTATGCTATGGCATCGAGTGTCATGCATTGGAGGCATGACACCATGTCCATTTGAGATTATATCTAATGAGATTACAATTACAATTGCTAAAATTCCATTGATTTGGTAGGAGAATGATGGAGTTATGGTAGACTATGTATGTGCATGTGCATGCATGGTCCCATGTGTATGAAACATGTGATGTAAAACGCAAATGAGCATCTATACTTGTACATGATGTATTAGCCACAAGACGTGTGTTAGATTAGATTTGATGAATGAATACTCTGTTATTTTTGGTGTACAGTTTGTACAGTATTGATGAAGTTACAGTCTATGATGCCTTGATCGTAGCTATATTATTCATTTTTTTGGAAAATTATATTGAAAAATATGAATAAAATGAAATTTTTGGTATAATTCCGAACTTCAAGAGGTTCCTATAAGAAAATCGATAAGCTGTCTAGGGCTAAAATTAAAATACATGATTTTAGAGATATTGCTATGCCTTTCCCCTCGCTCTGGGATTAAATGCCTCCCAATGAACTTGATTGGTTAAAATATAAATTCAGTACAAATTGGTTGTTGTGCATGTATCGTACTTGTGGTTTCAGCCACTAGCTACGAGGCATCCCGTTTGTGGGGTCAATATCTACCGTGATGTTCATTATTTGACATAGAAGTTTCTAAGATAACGTGATATCAGTAGACTAGAGATTGTTGTTATTAATGTTTACATTATTGATTTGTGCCCTAAAATATTTGCAGTCTAAATAAACGTAAAGGAAATGAGATTGGCAACTTCTTGTTTTACATGATATAGTGTTATAGAACTATGTCAGTGGATTGTATAACTTAATTTCAAATGAGAAATATTTCTTTAATAATTCTTGATAAGTAGGAATATCAACATAGTATTTGTTGATTGTAATGAAGAGATTTTCTTGCCATTTAGTTGTGGTCAATTCAGATTGAACTCCTGCTTTAATATAGTATCTTATAATTTCTTGATGGGTACATCCTATCTAGTAAGACTTTCATGATTTATATATCTTGAAGAGTGGAAGTAAATTCACAATACTCTCATTATATGTAGATGATATCCTAATAGCTGGAAATAACTTAGAAATGATTGATAAGACTAAGTCATGATGTTCTTCTCGGTTTGAGATGAAGGATATGAGAGAAACATCTTATTTCCTAGGCACAAAAAAAAAAAAAGAGATAGAAAATAAAAAATGTTGTGCTTGAGCCAAGAGAGATATCATGACTCTATTATCAAAAGATTTAAAATGAAAAATTGTAAACCATTGTCTACTCTTGTTAAAAAGGGAGTAAAATTGTCTAGGAAGGATTGTCCAGTAGAAAGACAATAAAAGCCTAATGTTCCCTATGCACAAGCTGTTGGTAGCTTGGTATATGAAGTAAGATGTACAAGATCAGATTTGAGTTATGCCATAAGACTTGTTAGTAGATAGCAAAGTAATCCAGACATATCTCATTAGAAATAGTAAAATGAATTATAAGGTACATTATGGGAACAAAGCATCTAAAATTGTATTTTCAAGCAGATAAGCTTAAAGTTACAGGATATTCAGATGCAAATTTTACTAGGGATAACGACGATAGTAAGTCCACCTCAGGGCATGTTTTCCTCTTTGTAGGGGCAGTTGTTTCTTAGTCTAGCAACAAACAAGGGTGTGTAGCTAGGTACACACAAGCAGCAAAGTACATTGCATATACTTTCGTCGTCTGAATAAAACGCTTCATAGATGACTTGAAGCTGCAAATAATCGACAGACCGATCCAAATGTTTTGTGATAAGCAAGCTGCAATTAAATTAATTCAAAGTGGAGTAAATAGCTCGAAAAGAAGACTTATGGACGTCTAATATCACTACATTCAGGATGTAGTTGAGAAAGGTGAAGTAACTGTTAGTTCCTTGCCCTCATCATCCATTAACAAATAGTCTAAGTGTTGAACTACTGTCTAAGCAGCCTAGTTTATTGGGACTTAAAAATGTTTAAGTCCATCTGTTTTCATGAGTGACAAATCCGCATTAACGTGAAAATCCTCATGATAAACGTTTGTTATGAGAGGCATGTGCACAAAAGCCAAGAAAAACCTCACAACAAGATATTTTCTTAAAGTTCATACTCAAAAGTGAGAGTATGCTTCGACCGTCATAGCCAAGTGGGCAATGTTGACACGTATGTCTATGAGGCCTTACGTGTCTTAGCCTACAATGTGGGAATCCAATATATCCAACGGTCATATGGTCCAACATCCATATGAGCATTGGATATTCCGGAGATTAAGGACCCTTCATTTTCTCAGACACCCGTTGGAGATCAGGGAACCTTTCGCTTTCTCAGAGACCTGTTGGAGAAATACAATGGTTACCCATTCTTCCCCCTATAAAATGGGAAACCAGAGAGAGGATGTGAACAACAAGGAACAACAAGGAAAATGTGTATAGTTCTTCTCTCTCTAAAAATGAAAAGATAGAAAATTCGGGCTCGACGATCACCAGTCTCATGGCACCGCCTCTTTGATCTCATCCATGCGCCATCTATTTTCACTAATAGATCTAATGATTTGCACAGAAGTAAAATAAATGATCCAAAAGCAAAGTTGAAAATAATCATTTTCTAATATCCAAATCTTTTTTTTTTTTTGGTTTGTTTCAAAAAATATCATTATCCTACCTATTGAATAGAGGGTTCCAAACATAATTTCTAGGACTTCTCTTATAGGGCATACTTCTAGCTCTCGAATCAGCCTCCATGCTCCAAATCAAGAATCTCAATTGGGCTCTTTTTTTTGATGGAGCTCGATCATTTTTATCGGTTTCTCAATCCCTTATTCGTAAGGATCTAGATCCCCGTAATGAGAGAGCTCAAACCCCTTATTTGTGAATCTTGATCACTGTCTCGTCAAGAAATCTTTGTGGATAGATCTATGTCATTTAGTGATCCCAAACATCAAGAAGTAAAATAATTAGAGTTATATATATAGATTATGGATTATACTAGAGTTGTAAAATGTCTAATCCATATCAAAAATTAAAATAATAAAAGCATTTAATACAATGGGAAGACGAAATCTGATACATTGCACAATGGGATCTAGTTTTCGTGAGCATTGAGACTATTATCCTTCATATTTATAAATCGAGGGTCCCAATTTATATGAATTGTCGTCCCCTAGTATATGGGATCAAGATCCATCAGATTAGGAATCTTGGATATATCTCTTGGTCTTTTGAGATATTTGCAAGATCTATAGGAAGTTTCCTATTTAATATGGATTCCTAATCTTATATATATAT
>NW_006494916.1:1569144-1600667 GCF_000471905.2 Amborella trichopoda | reverse complement strand
TCTAGAGAGAGAGAGAGAGGTAGAGTCTCATGTGCATAATATGAAATTTCCTTTTAGTGAAAAAAGCTTCCTATGAAGAGAAACATTGATGGTCTCTTTTGAAGACTCATGTAGAGTGAGAGGTTGATTTCCTATAGAGAAGCGATTCCTATGGAGACGTTGGTTTCTTGTGGAGACGTGATTCCTATGGAGATTTTGGATTGTTTCCCTTTTTAATAAGATAAAGTCTCGTGTGCTCTTAAAATTATTCTCTTCTTAGACAGTGGTCTAGTTATGGAATAGAGATGAGAGATCGGCATCGTGCCATTTGGAAGAGAATGCTTCAAAGGGTTTGCTCAACTTGGTTTTTGTCAAGGTTTGTTCCAAAATCTTTGATGTAACTTTCTCTAGTATAATATATTTTAATTTGCCGTGCCCATGGAAGTAGCTCTTATAGGGTGAAACACGTAAATATTTGCGTTCTTATTGTATGTATTTCAAGTTTTATTTCTCATACTTTGTTTGCCAAATATTAACCCATCGAGTTTAGAGCTTTCGCACACAACAAGTGGTATCAGAGCACTACAAGTGGTATCAGAGCACAACAATTGGTATCAGAGCACAACAAGTAGTATCAGAGCCATGGTTTGGATTTTCGGTAAGGCAATAAAGGTTTCAAATGCAAGGTTCGAGGTGCAAGGTTCGAGGTGGAGAAATTTGATGGAATGCAAACACTATTTTTTAGTAAGAATGATGAAGGAATTTATTTGACAAAAGATGAAGAGTCCATGAAGCTATCAAATGGGTGTTGGCATGGTGAGCAGGTGATTTTGATACCAAGGTGGAGATTGTTAGATTTAGTGCTATCCAAAATTACCAACATAAGGAAATCCTATATTTTGTGGGATTGAGATACTCTCATATTATGTGGAATGGAGATTTATATTGATGAGTTTTCTAAAAAAAATAGAAATCCAAAAGGATTAGGAATCGTGGATATATCTCTTGGTCTTTTGAGATATATGCAAGATCTATAGGAAGTTTTCTATTTACTATGGATTCTTAATATTATATATATGGGATGAAAGTACGGAGAATTTTGTGTGTCATATTTGGGTCACCATATGGAAATGGTGGTTCCTCTAGAGAGAGAGGGAGGTAGAGTCTCCTGTGCATAAGATGCAAATTCATTTTAAAGAAGAGAGCTTCTTATGAAAAGAAACATTCATGGTGCCTCCAGAAGACTCTTGTAGAGGTTGGTTTCTTGTAGAGAAACGATTCCTATGGAGATGTTGGTTTCTTGTAGAGAAGCGATTCCTATGGAGAGGTTGAGTTGTTTCCCCTTTTAGTGAGATAAAATCTTGTTTGCTCTTAAAGTTGTTCTCTTCCTAGACAATGGTCTAGTTATGGAATAGAGATGAGAGATTGGCATGGTGTTGTTTGGGAGCGCAGGTTTGAAAGGGTTTTCTCGACTCAATTTTTGTCGATGTTTGATCCAAAATCTTTGATGTAACTTTCATTGGTATAATAGATTTTAGTTTGTCGTACCCATGGATGCAGCCCTTCTAGGGTGAACCACGTAAATATCTGTGTTCTTGTTGTATGTGTTTCTTGTTTTATTTTTTTGGCTTGTTGCTTGTTTTTGTCAATTCTTTTTCTCGTACTTTATTTGCCAATAAATCAACCCATCAGGTTTAGAGCTTCCACGCACAATAAGTGGTATCAGGGCACAACAAGATCCCATGAGAATGAGCTTGTTTGTATATGGTATCCAGCTCTTGGCAGGATATGTTGTATGCATCGCAATCCCAGACTACCAAATCTTTTGGCCTATGTCAATCCGATGATCCCGGAGCCTTTCTGCTCCATTTTTGGTAACTATGGTTCAAAACATTCCATTTGTCAGTGCAAGGTTTATATTTTAATTTTCATTTAAAAAATATACCATGTCAAAAATTTCCTAAAGAATCCTAAATTGCTCCTTCTAAGGTTTCGGAATCTTGAGTGGCTCAAGCTAAATTACAAAAATAAAACATGAAACTATCGACAACAAAAATACCCTTGGCTCCGTATTGCCCCCTAAACAATGACAGGTATTTTGGTCATTTGATTTGATAGTATTGCTTTCCCATCCTTGAAGGAGCAACGTACTTTTGTATTTTGAAGCAAGCAAATTAAGCGGGAAAAATTACGAAAATTGTTATTTATTTTTTCATATTCCCATGAATGAGGTCAATTTGGAATTTCCAAATAAATTTTCTAAAGAAGTGCTTCTATGAAATGAAATTTAAAAAGTAAACCATGCAGTACTAAGTAGGATCTTTTAAGCCCTTTAATAATTCTGTAAGATTTAAGTCCCTTTAAGGGTATTTTCTTTTGCCAGTTTCACGGGTCAATTTTATCGACATTTAAATTTGATCCACAATCTGTCTCAAGATAAATTTTTAGAAGAAAATTCATTTGATGTCGGTCTATGCACCAAAACCCATCCTGATTTTTTGTTTTTTATTGGAAAGAAAAAAATCCCTCCTATTTCTTAAAAGTTTTCTTATGTTTGTTCATGGTGAAGGTTAAACTGATCTTCAAGTAGCACTGAAATATGGATGCTCCTTTCTTCCAACTATTCATACTTATAGGATTAACCTCTCCTTATAGATTCTACTTTCTATAAATTCAAAAAAGGTTGTCATGATATTGGGAAACGTCAAATTGATCATCTCGACATCAAGGTATATAGAAATGCAGAAAAAAGAGATTTTAAGTCTTAAAGATTGTACATGTTGCAGCACATTATCTAGACCGTCTATTTTCAAGATTTTCATGTGCTTATAAATTTGTTTGATTTGAAACATTTTTGGAGTTTCAAAAAAATTACTATTAGAGATAAAAATAGACTTTCGCACATCTTAAGAATTTTTGACACCAAAATTACATCTAATGACAAAATTTCGAGGTGCACCTTATTTTGATTTTTAAGGTCGCAATGTTATGCAAACCAAACCTGTTGAGAAATTCAAACAAAAAAGGAAGTGGAATCAAATCCGCAAGACACAAACATAACTATACATAATAACATTTACATCCCACACACCACACACAAATGACAAGCTTTATTGAAAGTCCATGCCGAGTCACAATACAAACCCCATAACACCATGCTACTGCCAGGGGTTCATGAAGCACCTCATACAGTACCTGTTCACTCATGTAAAAAACACAGATATTATGATACAGTTATAAGCCATGCTATAAGTTCACACAAACACTATCTACTGGTCATTCTCCCTCTCTATTAGCTTCATTCTTTTAGGGAGTTGGCCCTGGTTCATGTGGTATTCGCCGGAAATCATCGATAGAAATTTGGTGGTGATTATCAATGGTAGAACTGCGGTTTTGATTGTAAGTTTCGTTGCTTTCTGTATTGCCGTTGCTGATACCCTCCGCGCTGCGGTTTTCGTCACTGTTAGCAGGTTGTTTGTTTACATCACCATTTTCTTGATAGTTCACGTCATCGATCACTGAGTTTTCATGTTTTTTGTTGGTCTTCTCCACAACATTATTATGTAGCAATTGTCGTTCGATCGCATGTTTCTCAGCCTCAGATGCCGCTTGTGCATACTCCTCTATCCTGAGCTTAGGCTTTACCACATGGTGGTTTCCTTCCATTAATATTCTCTTTGCATCGGTCATTGAAATCATTAAGCTCAGTACAATAGCCAGGAGACATAAACATAATATCTTCATGCTTCTAATCTGTTCCACAGAAAAATGGATGAAAAAAGAAATTCATATGAGTGAACCGACTTCTATAATCGAACAATTACACTAAGAACCTGTGTGATATTAAAAAACACATTACAAAGATGTAAGATTGCATCAACATACCTAGTAATTTGCTTCTTGAGATTTTGAACTAGTTGCGGCCTTTACAGAGCTGCCATGGTAGAGTATGCCCACCACTTTATAGAAGAATTACAGAAGAAATACTGTTGGCACTATTGTTAGTGGTTAATAAAATAGAACAATGGCAAACAAAATGGGGTATCATTGCCATTACCGCTACCCACTGACAATAACATTAGTGGAAATCTGGCTGTAGCCAATGGTTGATGTTGTTTATCCCTAAAGTGATGATTAAGAAGAAATAAAGACGATAAAAATTTCTTTCCAATGTAGATATTTATTGGGCTCAGTTATCATATTGAAAGGATTATTTGTCAATTTTTTAATTCAACAATGGAATTAGTTCTCTCCATATTCAATTGAAGTTCAAACATAATCCACATGACTATATAGGAGAACTATCAAACAGCTTCTCATGAATGGCCATTTTCTCTCCTTAAGAAAAGCCAATTGTATCAAAATATCATGATAATTTCTTATCTCTTTCCAATAGGGAAGTGTTTGGTGTATATAAGGGTGGAAACAGGGCCGGGCTGGGTCGGCCAAGGCTAGCGCTGGTCTTGTTAGGGCCGGACGGGCCAAACCCGGCTGGCACTGGCCCATACCCAAGCCCGGCCCTCGGGGGCCCTACTTTGTTATGGCCCGGCTGCCCAGCCCATTGCCAGCCCTAGGTGTATTATGCCATTATTACATTACATATTTATCATATCGAAACACAAAATGGAAATTCAGTACAGAATATGTTAAAAGATGAGCATAGTCAATCTTGCTTTCATTTCTCTAAGAAGTTGAATTTCTTGAATTGATTGAGTCATTTAAAGATGGAAAAAGCGTATATAAGGTTGCAACATTAAAAATATAGAATTAAGGTGAACCTAAAAAATCCATCATAAAATGCTGTTTTGATGTTGGAAAATCTTTCAATTGATTATCTCCACATTGATATGTACAAATATGAAATGAAAAACATATTTCAAATCTCAAAAATAGTGTTTCTTACAACACATTATTTGTACTGTCTATTTTCAAGAATTTCATATGTTTATAGATCTATTTAACTTAATCATTTTTGAAGTTCGAAATTTTATGATATAATATAGATCTTAATGCCATCGTAAGAATTTTTGACATCAAAGTTACAGAAAATTTGAGGTGGGCCTTAATTTGATTGTTTGAAGTTGCAACCATTATGCAAACCACACCTTTTAAAGATAGAATATGAGTCCTAAATATACAACGGCACTTGTGTCGGTGTTCCGCAAGGGTAGGTATCGAATACTTTGATACTTAGAGAGAAATCTTGATTTTTGTCTTCACATCCATATAATAGTATTTTCATTTGGTGTAGTTCGTTATGATAAAATTCTCATAATCAAGTTTGACGTATTGTATCATTCATGCTTTAAAGGATGATAAGACTAGGTTTTTGGTTTCGATATTTCATTCATCACACCATAGAACAAGTTTTTGGTAAATGACTTTTAAGAATTGGTTAAGTTGGAAAAATAATGTAGAACTCTTTCCATCTATATTTCATTTACATAGAACAAGTTTCCGTAATAATTGTCCTCCTTACATGATAGCCTTTGCCATGATCCTTGTAATGATGCTTTGATGATTGAAAAGAAGGAGTGTGCCCAAGAATTACAAATCCTCTTGAGCCTTGAAAAGAGTATATGAAGGCATAAGTCAATAAAGAAGTCGTTAAAGGAAGAGGATTCGAATACTATTTTCTTTTTTTACCTATCTACCGTGATAACAACAATGGGTGATCGTATTATTTCTCTTAAGGATCAGAATGGTAATTCTCTAACTACTGAAGCTAATATTGATAATCATAAGATTGGATTTTTTGATGATCTCCTAGCCCAAGAAAGTGTTATTGATGTTCATCTAGCTTATCAGTGTTTGCCACCATCTTTCCTTAGTTCTAATAAGAAGGAAAACTTGGTAGAAGATGTCACTATTGAGGAGATTAAGGATTGTATTTGGGGGATGAAGTGTGACAGTACTCCTGGCCCATATGGTTTCTCTGTGGAGTTCTATATATTCGGGTGGGAGGTTATCAAGAAGGATGTTTTTCTAGCCCTTAGAGATTTCTTCAGAAGAGGTAAATTCCTCAAACAAATTAATCCCACCTTCATCTGTTTAATTCCTAAAGTAGATTCCCCTAAGGTCATGGAAGATTTCTGCCCTATTGGTTTATGTAATGTTCTGTATAAAATCATTAGTAAATTCAATCCTAATTGTTTATGGGTGGTGCTTGGTGATCTTATTGATCCTAGACAAGCTGCCTTCTTGAAAGGTAGACTTATTATAGATAATATTCTCATGGCAAATGAGCTCATTTCTCTTTGCTATAAGAATACAGTTATGCCTAAGATGTGTTTGCATATTGATTTGAGTAGTGCATATGATAGGGTTTCTTCGGGCTTTATTTTGGCTAAGATGCATGCCTTGGGGTTTCCAGAAATCTTTATTTCATGGGTTCAACTTTGTCTTTACATTACTTCCTTTTCTGTGCTAGGAAATGGCTCTCCTAAGGGGTTATTTAGAGGGAAAAAGAGCCTAAGGGGTTATTTAGAGGAAAAAGAGGGTTAAGGCAAGGTGATCCTTTGTCCCCATATTTGTTTTTATTGGTTATGGATTATTTCAGTAGACAGATTAATTATGCTATGGTGCAATGGATGATTCCTCGGGCTTTCCATCTGGGTATGACTATGGGGTTTCACACCTATTCTATGCTGATGATGCTTTAGTTTTTTGTAAAACATACATTACCACTGCTATTATTATGAAAGGTATTCTTTCCACCTTTGAATTCACTACTGGTTAGAAGTTAAACACTACAAAGCAAAGTGTTTTTCTTTGGTATAACACAGGCTGCTCGATCCATGATTTTGATGGAGTTGAACTTTGGAGAAGGCTCCTTACCAGCAAGATACTTGGGACTGCCTCTGTATTATGGTCATCTAAAGCATAGACATTGCCACAGTTTGGTTGGCAAGGTCATTAGTAAGATTGGTACATGGCAAGCTCTTTGTCTATCCTATGTAGGTTGTTTACAACTACTGAAGTTAGTACTCAGTGCATCTTCCATCTTCTAGATCTTATCTTTTATTTTACGGAAACGAACTTGCAATTTGGTGTAGAACGAATTCGAGACCTCCATGGACTTTGTGGTCTTTATGGTTAGAGACTTTGGATATAGTGGTTGGACTTCAAACTGATTTTCAGCATGTTTACAAAGGAGCCAATGAAGATAATAATTCTCTAGCCAAACTTGCATGTTGTGCATCCAGTAAATTCATGACTCGTTGTCATTGTAATTATTATGTTTAGTTTCGTTATCAATATAAGTTTGACCTTGTCAAAAAAAAATATATGAACCGGTCTTACAGGATGTGTGTGCTCACCAGCACTGACCCTATGAAGCTAATTCACGGACCATCTTTGAGCCATGTGGAAGAAGAGAGCGACTAAGACAACACACATGTTGTGGCTTGGTTTGCCTATGAGTAAGGGCTGATACTTCCCTACCGTGTCACTATGGTGGAAGCCACGTATCCAGATTATCGCTCATTTGGAGCTGCTTTCACTCGAATTGAACGTATCTTCTATCATCCTGGAATGATGATTTCTACAAAAAAAGTATTTTAGTTTTACAATGAATCTCGAATTAATGCCCCACATAATTCGCTTGGCTAACTTGGATGTAGAAGGATAGAAACAAAACCATTTCTTCCGAGTTCATGAGTCCAAGATTTCTTGGTAATGAGATCTGTGTTTGTGGCATTCTTCATCACTGACATATCATAGACATAATAAAAATATCTCATGTCCTTGCTTCTTCATGTTAAGAGAAAGGACATGAGAACCCTAACTGCGCAATATGTTGAGAAAGGTAAAAGTTTATATAAGGTTGACATTTTGAAACATAGAATTAAGGTACAAATCCTTCCAAAAAAGGTTGTTATGATGTTGGAAAAGCCAGAATTTTATATCGACATTGTGGTATATAGATATGCAAAAAAGAAGACATTGCAAGTCCTAAAAATGGTACATCTTGCAATACATTAACTGGACCATCCATTTTCAAAATTTTCATGCGATTGAACTATTTTCAAGTTTAAAATTTGATAATTAGAGATAAAAATATCGCACCAACTAAAGAATTTTTTACACCAAAATTACATCTCATGACAAAATTTTGAGGTGCACATTAATTTGATTTTTAAAGTTGCGACCTTATGCAAACCAAACCTGTTGAGAAATTCAAACAAAAAGGGAAATGGAATCAAATCCCCAAGACCCAAACATAACTATATGTCATATTATTTACATCTCGGATACCACACACAAATGAAAAGCTTTATTGAAAGTCTATGCCAAGTCAAAATACAAACCCTAAAACACCATGTTACTGACAAACTGTAGGCGCTTTTGCACTAAGCCAAGCGTTCATGAAGCACCTCATATATTTTCTGTTCACTCATGTAACAACACAGATATTATAGTACAGATATACGCCATACCTATGGTGCTTATATGTCCACACAGACACTATCTACTGGTCATGCTCTCTCTCCATTAGCTTCATTCTTTCAGGGATTTCTCCCTGGTACATGGGATATTCGCCGGAAATCATCTGTAGAAATTTGGTGGTGATTATCTATGGTAGAACTTTGGTTGTGATTGTAAGTTTCATTGCTTTCTGTATTGCCATTGCTGATACCCTCAACGCTGCTGTTTTCATCGCTGTTAGCAGGTTGTTTGCTTACATCGACATTTTCTTGATCGTTCATATCATTGACCACTGAGTTTTCTTGTTTCTCCACAACATTATTATCAAAGCAATTGTCGTTCGATCGCATGTTTCTCAGCCTCAAAGGCCCCTTGTGCATGTTCCTCTATCCTGAGCCTGGGCTTTACCTCATGGTGGTTTCCTCCTTCCATTAATATTCTCTTTGCATACGTCATCTAAACCAGTAAGCTCAGTACAATGCCTAGGAGAAATAAACTTAATACCTTCATGCTTCTCCACTGATCCACACAGAAAAATGGAAGAAAAAAAAAAAAGCAATAAAACAATGGCAAACAAAATGGGGTATTGACATTACCGCTACCAAGTGACAATAACAATAGTGGAAATCAGGCTATAGCCAATGGTTGATGTTATTTGTCCTAAAATGACGATTAAGAACGGAAGTTAAAGATGACATAAATTTCTTTCTTATTGTAGATATTCATTGGGCTCTGTTACCCTAATGAAAGGATGATTTGTCAATTTTCTAATTCAAAATAATAAAAAACTGCTTGGGTCAAAAATGAAATTTCTGGTCTCCTTGTTCAGCTAAAGTTTTAAACATAATCCACGTGGCTATATAGAAAAAAAATATCAGAGTTGGATGGATTCGGTATTTTTTTTCTTAATTTTTTAGAGACTTAATTAGTTTTTTTTTTTTTGTGGGTGTATTTTTATTATTTATTAGGGTTTCCTGTTAGAAACTAGTTTTGAGTAAATTTCTTCGTTTTTTAGTATAATGTGTTTAGGCTAAAAGAGTAGGTTTATTTTTCCTGCAACACAATCTTTAAGGAAGATGTAGTCCATTTTTTTTTAGGGAAGTTTGTTTTCTTTTTCTGCATGCCCTTTATGTAACAACCATGATGATAACCTCTTCCGCCTTGTATTTCAATGTGCTTTTTCACATGGAGTATGGAGATCATTAGTTTGGAGTGTGGAAATGGTTTGTTCTTGGTATTTCTATGCTTGAGTTACTTAGATGGTGGTTGGTGTTCAGGTTCAAATCTCATGAACTCCGTGATATCTTATTTTCCATTTTTTTTCTACTATTTGGTTTGTGTGGGCGGAGCACAACAGGAGAGTCTTCGAGTCCAGATCCACCAGAAGAGAGCACCGTGTGAAAGGGATTATCTTACATGTTTAGGCACTTGTAGAACTCAAAAAGTGGTCATTCCACTTATCAAAAAAGGCCATCATTGGTAATCTTCATATAAATTGACACTAACAAAAATCAGATTACCTTATCCCGGTAGTGTGGTTCACGTGATATGAAATCCATTTTTTGGGTTAATGTAGAAATATTGGACTTCATTTTTGTAAGGAGTTTTAGAAAGCAAGTTGTAAGTATATCAATAGGAAATAACATCAATTAGGAAAGGGTTGGGTTGTAGTGGTAACACTCCCATACATAATTAACACATTGTAGTTTCTAATCCCGCCAACACCACCTACTGACACTATTAAAAGCTAACTCCCTTATCTATATGGAAAAATGGGTAGGGGTTGTTATTCCCATTGATCTACCCAAAAAAAAAATAACATCAATTATAAAAGAGAGAGGGCTTTTTTATTTGAATAAAAAGGAAGGGTTTGATATAGAGAAAAAAAGAATAATTGTGACTCTGGTTTACTTTTGATGGTGCATGAGGAGGTCTGAACCCTACATTCGTGCTTCTTCTTGTTGATTTCTTATCCGCCTTTTGTTTCTCTCTAAAAACATAACTGTATTGCTGATTATTGGCTGCCAGTGATTTTTCAGCTGCGCCACATTTTTCCTCCCTAAAAAAGCCAATTATATTAAAATATATTGATATTTTCTTACTTTATCAATAGGGAATTTTCCATATTATGATGCCATTACATTACGTATTTAACAAATAGAATGACAAAAAAAAATTCAATAGAAAAGATGTTCAAAGATGAGAATAGTCTTGAATTTTCATTATCAAAGAAGTTGAATTTGTTGAAGGAAAATTGTTTCATACGGGTTGGACTACATTTCTACATATATGGTCACGAAAGTGTAAAGCATTCATCTTAAAGATGGATGCAAGTAGGTGTTTCATCTAAAAACAATGAAAACTAAAGGTCTAAATATTTTCTAACTAGAATTGTTATTTTTAGTTTTTAAAATTATTTATTTTTTCATATTCATGATCTCCATGTTAGAGATTACATATCCTTAAAAATTAAGTTCTAAAATCCAACTCAAAAATAGATTTGTTAAGACGCCCGCGTTTCTACATATGCAAGTTTGGCCGCATGGAAACCGGGTCCTTTGTTGAATTAAGTGGTCATTTAAAGACAAATTATGGGTCATACATTTACACTGGCACGTGTGACAGTGTTCAGCAAGGTTGGTCGGTGTTGAATGCTTTGATACTTCTATCCAAGAGCTTGATTCTTTTCTGCCACGCCCATGCAATAATATTTTCATTTGGTGAACTAGGCTATTTAACCATAAGATAAAATTCTTATTATCGTGTTCGAGGCATCGTCAAATCCATGATTCAATGGATGATAGATTAGGTTTTTGGAATCTATATTTCATTTATTACAATAAAAATAAAACAAGTTTTGGGGAATGAGTTTTAAGAATTGGATAAGTTGGAAAATATTGTATAACTTGTTCTAAAATTGAATTTGAGAAGTATGGAATAGGGCACTAGGACCCAACATTCGCTGTCTATGTTTAACCAAAGATGTTAGGTATTGAGTTGCTCCTTATTTTTATAGTTTTTTTGTTTTTTTGACAAATATCATAAACTATTTTGATTAAAAGGATTTACATGGAAACCATTACATTTTATAGTTCTCTTTTTAAGCAAGATTCATTTTTCCCACGCCTAAGGTTGATTAATGCTAGATGGAAAGAAAATTTTTACCAAAATTTTACGTTAGCTGCTTATCTAACACAATCCACCTCCCATACTTGGGTTTGGGACTGTTAGATTTGATAACAACCAAATCACCATAAACATATTTTCTTATAAAAATTAAAGGTATTATGATAAGTAAAAATTGTCTTTCTTAAGAACCAAGAAAGTGATATCTTTATATGAAAGTGAAAGAAGACATAATACCCATCTTTTGAAAGTCACCTCTTTAGGGGTTATGGAAATTGATCTCTAATATGGATATGGGTCTCCATGAGATAGAAACATGCCCTTCGAGATAGAGGCGGGATTCCCATGAGTTTTGGGTTGGTTAAGGCTTCCACCTTTAGAAAGAGAAAGTCTCTCAATTGTTCTCAAAGTCATCTTTCCGGTAGCCATATTGCGGTGGGAAGAAGGTATTGATCGACGGTATTGCTCGATGGAGAGAGCGGGTTTAGTAGGGAAGATTATGGATGGTCTTTTACCGATATTTACATATAAGTATTACGTCTTGTAACCCAAAACTGTAATTTTCATTGTGAAAGTGGATTTCTAGTTGTCAAGGCCATGGATGTAGCCCTACGGGGTGAACCACGTAACTCATGTATTGTGGTTGTGTACTTTTTATATTTTTTTTATTTCTTACACGCGATTTATAGTTGTTTTCATCTACTTCGCATTTAGCCAATCATGCGCATGACCTTGGGTGGGATCCCGGCATTCGAAATTCCCAGTTCCGCAAGATAGGGGCTCTCGAGAGCCCTACAATTGGTATCAGAACACAAAGTGTGTACGGGGCTAAGGCATGCATTAAGAAAATGATGAATGATGGAGTTTAATGGATACATGATTTGAGGAGAGAGATGGTATTCCAATATGCAGATGGGTCTCCAAGAAAGAGACATGGCCCCCAAGAGAAAGGCGGTATACCCATGAGTTTTGGGTTGGCTAAGGCTTCCACTTCTACAGAGAGAAAGTCTCTTAATTGTTCTCGAGGTTATCTTTCCGGTAGCGGTATTGCGATGGGAAAGAAGGTATTGATTGACAGTGTTGCTCGATGGGGAGAATGGGTTTAGAAGGGAATATCGGTAATGGTCTTTTACCGATATTTAGAGAAATGTATTATCTCTTGTATCCCAAAGCTGTAATCTTCATTGTGATAGTGAATTTCTAGTTGCCGAGGCCGTGGATGTAGCCCTACGGGGTAAATCACGTAAATTGTTTGTTGTGGTTGTGTGTTTTTTATATTTTCTTTATTTTTTATACTCGATTTATAGTTGTATTCATCTACTTCTCATTAACCAATCATGTACACGATCTTGGGTGGGATCCTAGTATTTGAGACTCTCGATTCCGCAAGCTAGGGATTCTCGAGAACCCTACAAGGATGAGTTGAAGGAAAGTTTAAGATTGTCACCCTTTTTAGACCAAATATTATACTCTTGCAAATCTCTTTGAGACATTCTAAAAGTTTGGTTCTCACGGGTCCCAACTTAACATGAGAAGTAAAAAAAGACTTCTTTCTACTAACACATAGCAAGACACATACGTTCTAAGAGATAGAGGGAAATGGTGAGCGCGAGGGGGGCAAAGAGAAAATGCAGGAACTCCAATGACGGCACACTTTCCTGGAGATATACACAGACAAAAAGCGAAAGACAACAAGTGATCATTTCAGAAAAAAAAAAATGCAAAAAAGGAGAGATCATATTCATATGGAATATGGTAGGTTAAGCAAGCTAGAATTAATTTATATTACAACATTTAAATGCACGCAGAATGTCTGCAACGTGAGATACTTCTCCACTTTTTCTTTTTCTCTTTTTTCATAAAGGATTTTCTCTTTAATTATTTTTTCATAGAGGACTAGATCCATGTGGGCAACGTGCAACCCATCTGAAGTGTAGCATAATATAAAAACCTATAGTGTAGCATAAACAAAAGTACATAAAGGGATGGATAAGCATCCAAAGCTTCCATAATTAAAGACTAAGAACTTTTTGTACTGAAATCCATGTCTTTAGCTTTCACTCTCTCATAGCCAATTAGTTGGGTCATGTCTTGGTTGTTTCTTGCCAAAAAACGAAGGAACGTGAGAGCCCAGACATGTCTTACTTGTAGAAATCCAAAAGGAGAAGGAAGAAAAATAAAAATAAAATTATATATATATATATATAACCCATCGTATTAGTCACAGTGGTAGTAACCAACGTATCCCAACTAGCAGGCAAAGAACTCAGCAAAAGCAAACATAGCAATTTTTTATCCAAATTCACTTTCAAAGACCTCAATTGTGCAGAAATTGAATTAAATTCACTCACATGTGACCTAATTGTAGCACTTCCTTTTATTTTCAAAATAGATAATTTTTTCATCGCATGCATTTTATTTGCACCTGATGGTTTCTCAAAAGATTGTTCTAAAGATTGTCAAAGCTCTGCAGATGTTTTACATTGACAGACATCAAATAAAATTGATGGCGAACTACATGGTCTAATAGCTGCCAAACATTTTTGATCAAGAACATCCCATTCCCAATCTTCCATCCAACAAGCATGGCCTCCTTACCTCGAAGTGGCCGATCCAATTATTTTTCAACAAGATAATCATCTATCATCATTTTCTATATTGGCCAATTATTTTGATTTAATTTTTCAAATTCCATTGCCCTTTTCATTTTCAAGAAAAAATACAATAAATAACCACAACAGCAAAAAACCGCTTTCTTCACAGATACAATGAATAACAAACCCTACGCTCTAGTATCAGTTATTGGGATCGATTGCTGAATAATCAGCAAGGGTTCATAATATTCACAGCTATTGTATATTCATATCAATATAAACAAGCAATGAAAATTACAAAATATCAAAGCAAGAACATGGAATGAAAAATCCAACATTCAATTCACATAGCACAAAGATTTAACATGGTTTGGTCACAAATCGTGACCTACATCCATGGGAGAATGGTGCGAGACTTTACTTATTGATTTGGAAAGATTTCAAAGTGAAATTGAACTCAAAGTATCAATTTCCAGTAGCCATTTTTCACTCTAAACAGAGCCCAAAGACAAGGCACAAAAAATAGGTTCTCTTTAACACTTTCTCTCACTAAAACATGGCACACAGCAAACCCATAATGGAGTTCAAGTCTTTTTCTCACTTTCCCTATTTAAAATAGAGCATACTAAGCCCTCAAGAGAAAACTCAATTGCAGCCCAATCTTTCTATATTTTTATTTCTCTTTGTCTATCTAAACAAAAGGGTTTCCATCCTTTTAAAAGAGTAAAGCTCCTAAAACACCACAACCATTGGATTAGATGCAATCCAATGGCCCAAATAAAAGAGAGAAAAGCCAAATAAAACTCTCACAGGTGTGATTTGTTTTCACACATGTAACAATGACCAAGTGCTACAATTCTGTTAATTATTGGGAATTTTGTGATAGTGGAAGTTATCTGATGTGATACGCTCAATTTTACCCATTTTTTAAACTTTTATTTTTCTCCTCCACAAAAAGGTAACAGTGAGAAATTGTCTTATTGATGCAAATGGCATCTAAGAATTCGTTGGACTCTCCTTTTGCTTTTTTTTTTTTTTTTTTTAATTGAGGAATGGATGTGTTGGACTTGTTTTAATTGTTAAAGTTATCCTTTTGTAATTTGTTATTAAGGGATTAATATAGTTTGAAGTCTGGAATAATATAGGAAGGCCAAATTTCTCATGCAGACAATGTTGTTTTGAGTTTCCATGAGTAAAACAATCAATATCGTCTAGTTCTTATATACGGGAATTTGGCTGCAGTAATGGGAACTTGGAATATGAGATCTTGGCTTCTTGAAGGGTGAATGCATGTGGACTTAGTGCATAGGAAATTGTAATATGAATATTCCTCTCCTACTTAAAAGGCAATTGAGTCAATTCACTTACTTGATTGAACCCTTATCGCACATTTTTTTAAATAGTTCATCCAATTGATTGAGAACAGCCTTTACCCATTTGCAATAATAACTACTCATTACAAGACATATTGAACTCTATATAAATTTCCTTTTTAACTCTAACTTGAGCAATGTTATATGATTAATTAAAGGATGTGGTTTGTATATGGTTGTAACCCTGAAAAATCAAATTAAGGTGCATCCCAAATGGGAATCAATTTTCATCTCTAGTTTTAAAAAATTTTACTTCAAAAATAGTTTAAATGAATTATATCTATAAACACTTGAAAATCTTGAAAATGGATTGTCTATATTATGTGTCGCAAGATACAATTTTTTAGGACTCAAAATGTTATTTATTTTCATATTTTATACATCTCGATATCGAGATGATCAATTAAAGGGTTTTCCAACATCCGAACAACCTTTTATGATGGATTTTTGAGATGCACATTAATCCTACATTTTAATGTTGCGACTTTATATAAATTTTTTTCTTAATAAAATGAATTTTCTTTTCTCCTACTCCGTGTAAAAGTGATTTTCCCAACAAGGTATTGTCGCTGTCCTATTCGGAGAAGTGTGGTTAGGCTAGAAGGCCCCTTAGTTCTTTTCCTTCGTTCATAGTGATTGAGGAAGTTTCATTCTTGATTGATGGACTAGTGCGATCATCAAGTATTGTTGTGAACTCTATCTCTGATCTCTCCTTTCTAGGAGCAAGGGCTGCACCACTTTTCTTCTGTTTTTTTGAGGAGGAAGTCTTTACGGATTTTATAAGCACTATTGACATATTGTACCATTAGTATGTGGCACGTGTTGCACAATGAACTTGATAAATGATTAGATTGTAAGGTAATTTCTAAAAAATTTAATTGAAAAGATGATACTTCCTATTCGATTTAACTTTTCATGCATTCATTATTACTTGTTATGGCAGTTTAAATTTCTTCTCCAGCATTTTCTAATTTATTGTTGTGTATTTCTTTTTCGAATGAGCCAAATAAATGCTGTCAGATTCTCTTTTGGGGCCTTTTTTTTGGTATGGTCAAAAAAACATAGCAATTCGGTGCTTCGATCGATTCGAAGGAAGGCGTCAAATTCGATCGATTAGAAAGAAGGCGTCAAATTTTTTTTTTGAAGTAATGTAAATAAAGTACTGATATATAATAATACAAATTTTTTAAATAAAATATTCCAGAATAAACAATAATTAAAAACGACAATTCTATGTTTCAGTCAAAGAGCAAAATCCATAGCGAGCCGAAGCATGCCTAAGAGGATGCACCACAGCTTCAATTCGTTTCGATCTTGGTTGAAAGTGAAGCGAATCTGATAAGATTGAGCCGAATACTACGATAGAAATTAATTTTTTCCACAGTTCCTATTTTAACATGCCAAATCCGTAAAAGAAAGCCCTTTCCATATAATAATTAATTTTTGAAATCGTATTGATTCTTAATAATCTTTTACTTATGGTTTTTGTTAGGTTACACCACTTGGTGGTGTATACCCTTAAAGTCCCCAATATTTTTGGACACTTCGATACCTTTATCCTATAGTGTAGTAACATTTTGTCTAGAGGTATTTTAAGTAAGGGTGCGGTTTCCATAAGGTTGCAACCTTAAACAATCCATTTAAGGTGCACCTTTAAAGTTTATCATAGCATATAATTTTGATGTAAAATATTCTTGAGATTATCTCAAAATCTAGCTTCAAATCTATTAATAAAATTTTAAACTCCAAAAATGATTAAAATCAAATAGATCTATAAACATATGATCTTGAAAATGGACAGTCTAGATAATGTGTTGTAAGATGCACCATTTCTAGGACTCAAAAACCTTTCTTTTTCATAGTCATGCATCTCTATGTCGAGATGATTCATTAGAAGGTTTTTTAACATTAAAATAACATTTACCGATGGATTTTTTAGGTACATCCGTAGTTCTACATTTTAATGTTGCAACCTTATATAAACTTTTCCCTTTAAGTAATTAGTCAAGGTAAAGTAGAAATTACTGATAGAAAAAAAAACATTTATTAACAATAGTAGACAATAACACCACCCATAAGATGCATTTATTGTTTTTAACTACTAATAGAATGCCACTATTTTTTTATAGAAATATCCATTCTATCCTTCTAAATCACTAAAAATACCCCTACTTGAAAAATTTTGTATTACAATTCAAGAGTATCTATATCTCCATAAATATTGAGGGGTATACACCACCAAGTGGTGTAGAACAAAACCCTTTATTCATGCTAGGATAAACGAAGAGATTTTTAAGGAGATTTTTTGTTTGGCAACTTCATCATCGGATTTATCTAAGAAAATGAAAGTGATTTTCAAAACATAAGCATTTAGATTAGACTGTTAAGAGCTGCGAAAAGTGTAGGAGACAATTTCGGAAAGTTTGAAGAAAAAAAATTAGAAAGGTGAGAAATTAAAAAGTCACATTTTTATTTGTTCTTCGTTATGTATGGATGGATGGCCTACAAAAGTTGAAAAGTACAGAACTTCTATGCCCAGTTTGGATGGTACATTTATTATCAAATATCGTTAATAATAATTTCATTAATAATAAACTGTTAGAAAATTTTCCTTTTACCGGTCTACCCCTATAATCTCCTTTGTTTCCCATTTTCATTAACCTAGAAAAGGAACGATGACTTTGTCATTTAAAGCTAAGTTCCAGTGGAAAGGAAATGGAAGTAAATGGTGGAAAAGTATAAGAAAAGAATATTTATTTTTAGTACAAGGTCACGATCGTTCCTGTCTGTCGGATTTTAAATTGGGTGGTGGTGAATAGGGGGTGGTGGTGAATAGGTCATTGACTAGACTCTAAGTTAAAAAAAAATCTCACATCTAATGGCAATAGCAATTGTGACGTCCTTGAAACAAAGATATATGGTCTTATAGTATACTATCCCTTAAATGTTACATAGAACACTAGTGAGTATAGACAAGTTATATATTTGATATTTTAATTTTTGATATAGGTGGGTGACTATACTAACGGAACACTAGTGAGTATAGCACCTGAGGTGTGCATCAGTTCAATTGGAAAGCCAAAAAGGAAAAAAAGTGGACCCAAAAAGACATGATTTGAAATAATAAGAAAATATATGGGGACTTGTGCCCCCACTAAAGGTATGGCCCATCATAGAGCAAAATGACAGATGAGGATTTGTGTCAATTAGTTGAAAAAATGCTCTAATGATGATGTTGATGATAAAAGTGTGTGACTTCTTATGGCAAGGAAGCAAAACAACAATGACAAGTAGCAGATCTGATGAAAAACAAAAGAAAACAAATCTAGTGATTTCAAGCAAGGCTAGAGACATGTTACCTTATTAAATCAACCATTGGATAATGTCTTTTGTATTAAGGAAAGTATATATAATTGACTAATCAGTTCGAATGGGAATGGAAGGTATATCATATGTTGTTTTAGATGTAGCTTAAGTGTCTATGATTTATATCAATTTTTGTCATATGTTATTCACCTGTATAAGAAAAACTTGTATATTTATACAAATTAATGGACACTGAGAGTCCATTTATAGAAACTTGAAACTCTTAACGTGGTATCAGAGTTAGATTCATCTTTGCCATGTCCATTCTTGTACGATCGAGTCTGTTAAATAGTTATTACTAGATCATGTCCCGATCTGACCTCTACTTGTACTACGAATCTCAAAATCTCTTAATTGCCTCTTAATTGCCTTTCTTCATCACTCCTGC
The DNA here is from genome assembly GCF_000471905.2 of Amborella trichopoda. The sequence goes on along the minus strand of NW_006494916.1, from coordinate 1,581,414 downwards.
GACCTTTCCTTCTCTCTGAACACATAGACAATTAGCTGTGTCATGTTTTGGAACATGAGAGCCAAAACATATCCTACTCGTAGATATCCAAAGGAGAAGAAAATAAATAAATTTCACCCTAAAACGTCGAACCATCTCGCACACCTTACATGTACATTACATACTTTATTGGAAGCGAATGCCCAAATTCCATTATTGCTCGGGACAAAAATGCTAAAAAAGCAGACTACTTCCAAAGGAAAGGCTTTCTTGCACTTGGGCATGCTTTTGTTCAAACCTAGTTCACTGCCAACTCACTCACATGAGAAAATATGTATTAAAACACACATATGATCCATGGAGAAGGCTACGGAATTTATATGTTTGCACAAATTTTAAGTTCTGTGCTTTAGCTTTGTTGTCCTAGGGATGGGACCTTAGGTCAGGGTTCATTCTTCGAAAATCATCAATAGTAACTTGGTGATGATTATCGATGGTCGAACCACGATAATGATTGTATGGATCATTTTCCACTGTGTCTCCATTGTCATTGCCTTCGTCAACGGCAGCTCCACTAATATAGTTAGGTTGGTTACTTTCATTGCTATTTCCTTGATCATTTGGAAGATTGAAGGCTGATTTTTCTTGTACTTTACTTGCCTGTTCGACAGATTTGCTATCAAGTAGTTGTCTTCCTCTTGCATCATTGACAGCATTGTTGTCTTCCTCTTGCATCATTGACAGCATTGCAGGTCTCATGTTGTTTGTGATTCTTCTCTAGGGGGTTTTCCTCCAGCCATTTTCCATTGGCATTAGTCGTCGAAAGTACTGAGCTTAACTGAAAGGCCTGGAGACATATCCACAAAATCTTCATTCTTTTGCTTCAGCTTAACTGTGCATGTAGTTAGCAATAGGATATAGCAAATTAGTTTCTGAAAAACGATAGATAAGCTGTGAACAAGTTGAAAATCATATAAATTAATAAGATTCAAACAACGTACCCAAGAGATCGCTTCTTGAGAACCTGCAGAGAGCTTCTGTACGGAACATTTAGTGAATATCACACCAATTTATAGGAAAATTACACGATTTTATGTTATCAATGAAATACTGCAATGGCAAACAAATTTGGGGATCATGCCATTCCGACCATCTCTTCATGTACGGTTTAGGGGAAAAATTATTGTCCCTAATGGTTGATGATTTTAGACCTAAAATGACGATTAAGAAGAAACTTCAAGGAGAATGCACTTCATTTAAAATGACAAGGTCAATCGCAACTATTCGACAAATACCTTAATGAAAAATAGAATTTGTGGTTACAAGTGATGCAATATAAAATTTACCGGCAAAAAACACAAGTAAAAATAACTTCATTTAAGAGACAGAAATAAAATCGTGAAGAAAACCACAAGAAGAAAGAACAAAAACGTGCGGATACAAGTATTCCGGCATGGACCACAAACTCAAGAGAATAAACAACACCCATGAAGGGCTACTCTCTCTCTACGGAAAACTGCCGCTTTCATCGATAGGAAAATTAAATATTGACATGATCGTAGAGGAAATCGAGCACATGGAGATGTATGACGAAATAACCAATGTATTAATGATGTGCCCCAAGGTGAAGTTCGAGCAATGTTAGAAAGTGCATGTGGCTGAATAATCGACAGACAATGACCTTTTCCACAAAGGTTTCTCAGTTTCATAGAACGACCATTTCTTCGAGGGTTTTTCAGTTTCTATACACAATTGTTATGCCTTGATCAAAGCAGTAACCCACAAGTCATAGGATTGTGTTTGTAATGTTCGAGTTGAAGATCGAGTTGAAGAAGGATGAGACGAAAATTTGATTCTATCACATTTTAAAACTCGATGACAAGTTATATTAAAACTCGAAGACAAGTTTTCTCCGACAATGGGAGAATGACACATAAAAATTTGGTGTCTACAAATTATAATTTTAATTTTTATTAATTTTATTTTTAGAGATTTTTTAGAATTTCTATTTCTATTTATTAGGATAAAATTTTAGAAATATGATTAGTAGGGTTTTTTTTATAAAAGTTGTATATTTTAAGGATGTGTCCATATTTTATTTTGGCAAGTCAATCTAGATGTTTGCTTCTTAAAATCGTTATATTTTTAGTCCTAGTAAATCTTTTAGTGGTTTAGCTTCCTAAGATTGAGCTCGGTAGATTTGTGCTAGGGGGTCACGTTTTGCATATAAGAAGTTATTGTTTATTTAGTATAGGAAAGTTTATCTCTTGTATTAGTTGCGAGTACAAGGTGTTTAACTTTAGTTTTTAGGAAATATATTTTGTTTTCTATGTTAAAAAGGGTGTTATCTTTTTGTGTTGGGTTGAAATGAGTCACTTAGGTGGAAAGGATGAAGTTGGGAGTTGTAGTTATCTTTTAGAAAGTTCGATGGAAGAATATGGAAAGAATCTAGAGATAGATTTATTTTGGCTAATTATCATATTTGTTTTTAGTAAGCAGATATATTAGAGATTATCTTTTCAGAGTAACAGGAGAACGGAGTTTTAAATGTATAAAAGGAGGCACGGACCATGTAATAGAGATTGAATTTTATGAATAAAAAAAAATGTGATCTTTGAGATTGTGTAGAGAGAGAGAGAGAGAGAGAGGTGTTTTCTTTTCTCCTTTGCTTATGGGCCCGTGTCGGAATACTCGAATCCGAGTGTTTTGTTCTTTATTCTTGTGATTACCTACTGGATTTTTATTTCTCTCTCTTAAATGCTGTTAATTTGTCGGGTGATATTCGCCAGTAAATTTTATATTGCGCCACAAGGTTCCTTTAAATTAGAACACAATTGTGGTCAAGTGACTAAATTTCACTAGCTCATTTTTAGGTAAATTATTGCTAATATACCAAAAATCACAAAAAAAACCCCCAACTTCCCAAAACCTCGCCTACACCCTTTTTCCTTATTTTTGAGATTTTTTAGATAAAAATACCCTTTACAGTAGTCTTTCTACCGTAATACATTCAAAATGTATTACGGTAGAAAGACTACCGTAATAGTGTAAAGATACATTATGTTACTTCGAGTACCGTAATGAACATTACGGTAATTTAAATACTGTAAAGAACATTATGGTACTTTAATTACAGTAATACATGAATATATTTTGTAAAGCATTCTTAGTATTAGTACTGTAATGCTTTGAAAAGATTCGAACTGAAGCTAATATTAGCGCTACCTCTCTCCTCCTGCACTCTACGAAATCAATAAAAAAGACCCAGATGGAGCTTCCTTTTTAGTCAGCGCTACCTCTCTCCTCTCGCACTCTGCGAAATCAATAAAAAAAACCCAGATGAAGCTTCCTTTTTAGTCAGCGCTACCCCTCTCTCTTGTGTGTGCATGCAGCAGTTGGATAGAAAATATGGCCTTTGCATTTGTTTTCGTGGTTGAATGATAGCCACGACACATTGGCAATTTTATCTCGAAGTTTAGTTTTTCATTCTTGAATGGGTCATAGCAATTGTTCCAAGCCCTGATCCCAAGAAACTGCTGCAAATATATTTGTATTTGAGCCTTTTCATTTAACGCATGTATCGCAGGCTTGTTTGTAGCTGATGTATATAAGAAGTTGAATGAAAAAAAAGTAATTTTGGGCTTTCCATGGTTTTAATGAAAGATAATTTGAGCTATGACTGCATACAAGTTTCGTGTAGGTAGAAATCCGCTTCTACAACAACCAATATAATGAACAAAACACCTCTTCATTATGAAGAAGGATCCTTTCCCTTAATAAAACACCTAATTTCCAATAAACAAATTATCAAAAATTAAGCAAAAAATCAATAATCTTGGTATTAAGAATTTTTTCTCAAAGACTGAGAAAGAAGATAAATCCCTACTGCGATTAACTGGCACATCCCTTCCCTTTTTCAACATTGAGCCGAGGACCTATTTGGATATATAACTTTCCAGCTGTCTAGATACTTCACTGAGCTTTGGTTCGAAGTGAGTCTTATATTTAGAGGAGACTACTAAGGGCTCAAGGGCTCTGCCTCCTAGAAATCAGAAGGGCACTTGGCTTGCCTGAAAATGAAGTTGGGGAGCTCAAAGTCCTTCTTTTTCCTTTTGAAAAAGTGGCAGGAAAAAAGAGTTTTCTTTCCAAGGCGAGTGGGGTTAGTAAAATTTGGCTCTTGATGAGATCCGGCTCTTCTGGACTAAAAAGGACGCTCCATCTTGGTTTTTCTTTCTTGATTTTGCAGAGTGAGAGAGGAGAGAGGTAGCGCTAATATTAGGTTTGGTTCAAAGCTTTTCAAAGCATTACAGGACTAAGAATACTATGTAGAATATATTCATATATGACGGTAATTAAAGTACCGTAATGTTCTTTACGGTATTTAAATTACCGTAATGTTCATTATGGTACTCAAAGTACCATAATGTTCGTTACGGTACTCGAAATACCGTAATGTATCTTTATACTATTATGATAGTCTTTCTACCGTAACACATTCAAAATGTATTATGGTAAATAGACTACCGTAAAGGGTATTTTCATCCAAAAAAATCTCAAAAATTGGGGAAAAGGGTATGGGCAAAGTTTTAAGAAGTTGGGGGGTTTTTTTATGATTTTCTTAAAATTAAAGTATATTAGCGATAATTTTCCTTTTTTCTTATATATATATTTTTTTCCTTTGTCCGTGGTGCTAGAAGTGGGATTCAAAGGTATCACCAAGTACTGCAAATCTGTCAATTATTGGGAATTTTATAAAAGTAGAAGGGATCAGATGTGATGAGCTCAATTTTACCGATTTTTTGAACATTTATTTATCCCCTCTACAAAAAGGTAATTGTTTGTAAATATCTTATTGATGAAAATGGCATCTAAGGTTTGAATTTGTAGAATGGATGTGTTGGATTAGTTTTAATTGTTAAAGTTTTGTAGAATGGATGTGTTGGATTAGTTTTAATTGTTAAAGTTTTGTAGAATGGATGTGTTGGATTAGTTTTAATTGTTAAAGTTATCCTTTTGTAGTTTGTTATTAAGGGGTTAATATAGTTTTAAGTCTGGGATAACATAGGAAGGCCAAAATTTCTCATATAGTCAATGAGTTAAAATGTAATAGCAATGTTGATTTGAGTTCCCACGAGTCCAACTATCAATATTGTGGAATTTCTATACATGGGAAATTGGCTACATGAATGGGGACTAGGAGGACTAGGAATATGAGAAGTTGGCTTCTTGAAGGGTCAATGCGTGTAGAATTGGTGCATAGGGACTTGCCAGCAAATGTAGTGTAAAATTTCTCTCTTACTTAGGAATATTTTATGATTAATAAAATGAATTCTCTTTTGTTCTACTTGAGGAAGTTTCATTCTTGATTGATGGACTAGTGTGATCATCAAGTATTGTTGTGAACTTGATCTCATATCTCTCTTTTCTAGGAGCCAGGTCTGCACCACCTTTCTTCTGTTTTTGAGGAGGAAGTCTGTACAGATTTTATAAGCACTATTGACATATTTTACCAATAGTAAATGGGACATGTGTTGCACATTGTTCTTGATGAATGATTAGATTGTAAGGTAATTTCTAAAAAATTTAATTGAAAAGATAATACTTCTTATCTTTACTTAACTTTTCATTCATTCATTGTTAAGTTTTCTGGCGGTTTAATTTTCTTTCCAGCATTTTCTAAGTTATTGTTGCGTTTCTCTTTTTCAAAGGAGCCAAATCAAATTGATTTGCTTTTGAAGCGTTTTTTGGTTTGGTAAAATAACATAGCAATTCAGTGCTTTGGCCAATTCGGAGGAAAACTTTAATTTTTTAAAAAAATTGTACCGTCAATAAAGTATTTATATGCAATAATAAAAATTTTAAAATAAACGTTTGAGAATAAAAACTAATTAAAATAGCCTATTCTATGCTTCCGCTAAAGAGGTCAAATAAAACCCAAAGCATGCCGAAGCGGCCCGAAGAAGGCTGAAGCGGATGCACTACGGCTTTGCTTCATTTGGATCTTGGCCGAATGGGAAGCATATCTAATAACATTGAGCCAAATACGATGATAGAAATTCGTTTTTTCCATAGTTCCTATTTTGACATACAAAATCAGCAAAAAAAAGCCCACCTAGATATTAATTAACTTTTTAAGCCCCTATTGATTCTTAATAATATTTTTCTTGAATTAATATTACCATAAACGAAGAGATTTTAGGAGATTTTTTTGTTTTTTTGGACAACTTCATCATTGGATTTATCTAAGAAATGAAAGGGATTTTCAAAACAAAAGCATTCAAGTTAGAGTGTTAAGGGGGACGAAACGAGAAGGAGATAATTTCCGAAATTTTGAGGGAAAAAATTAAAATGGTGTAAAATTAAAAAATCAGTTTTATTTCTTCTTCCTTATTATAGATGGATGACCTAAAAGTTGAAAAGTACATTAAAAGCAGTGAACTCCCATGCCTAGTTTGGATGGTGCATTTATTACCAAATATAATTATTCCCTCGTCCATATATTCAAGGGCAAAAATATTTGGTTCACTCTCCTATTCATGGGTTAGGATAGTTCCTCTCGCCAACTAATGATCAAAACACCCCAAGACTTTTGGGACTGTCCAGATTAAGAGTCATCTTACTTCAAAGTGCAAGTGAAGTTATTTTAGTTGAGTAGTTGATGAAGTTCAATTTTATGGAAATAATATTGTATTGGGAAAGATTGGGGGTGGCCATCAAGTTTCAATGGACATGTCTTAGTGTTGATAGTAAGTTCATTAATGATATACTTATATAGGAATTTTTCCTTGTGTTGGTCTACCCCTCTAGTCTCCGTTCTTTCTAATTTTCATTACCCTCGAAAACAAACAATGAGTTTGTCACTTAAAGCTAAGTTCCAATGTTAGAAAATGACATTAAATGTTCAAAAAGTATAATATTTTTTTTTGGGTGAATCAGTGGGGGGTCCCTGCCCGTTTTATTAAAGAATCACAATAAATATTGTATTAACAGTTCTTAAATAGCCCTTGGTAAAGGAACACGTGCAACATCAGATAGAATGTAAGGCATTCCAAAATCAGGGGCCGAGCACGCCACGCCGTCGCTTCATTTATACAAACCACTGCTTTGGCCAAAGAATCCGCAACCATATGGGCTTCCCTATAAGCATGTTGGACCTTCTATTGCTGACCAATGAAAGATGTAAGCTTAGATATACAATTAGACAAAATTAAGTGCAATCTCCAACAAGGCCTGTAACGATGACTCACAAAATCAACAAGAAGCTTAGAGTCGCTTTCAATAACAATGGATACACAGTTCAACTCCATCGCCAATGAAATACCCCTCTCAAGTGCATAGAATTCAGTTGTGTTATTAGAATTGATACCCAGTGAAATCGCAAAGGCTGCAATGAATCCACCTGCATCATTCCAAATAATACCCCCACAACCAGCACTACCCAGATTCTGCCTAGAAGCCCCATCAATGTTAAGTTTGAAAAAACCTAAAGGAGGAGGCAGCCACACCATCTGAATATGAACTTAGGAAGGGGGGGGGGGGGTTACCACATTCCAATGAAGGTTAAAATTATATGCAATATTGAATTCAGAAGAATGGAAGGCCCCATTTTTAATTTTAGCCAATGATCTAACCCAATGTAAAATGCGCCTTAAGAGACTCACGAGGCGTATTTCCTCCACCATGGACCCGAGAATTGTGCTCCATCCACTAGTTCTAGATAGTAATAGAAAACATACAATTCCAAACAAATTCCATACGTATAGATCGGAATCAAAGCTTATTACCATTTGGCCATTAGGGTCATTATGATCTGCTTAAGGGAGAAACACTTCCCAAATCTACTCATAATAGATCTCCAAATAAGTTTTGAATACAAGCATTGTACAATGATATGGTCTGAGAGCTCCCCCTCCTATAAGCACCAGGGGAAAATGGAGGCCAACGCTAGTTCTCTCGACTGAAATACCGACAAGGTTGGCCACTTGGAATATAATGCTAACCAAGTAAACCATTTCACCCTAGGGAGAGATGGTGATGACCATAGGACTTTGAACAAATTTTTTACAGGCTCCTCCCTTCTAACATACTCTCAAGCTCTCCTAACCGAGAAAAGACCACCCACCGCATGAATCCAAACAAGCTAATCATGAAGTGGACGAATTGGCAGAACATGAGAAAAAACCTCTTGAGAGAGAGGACTAGCAAAAGATGAAGGAATATTCCAACTAATATATGCACCTTCTAGGAAATCTGTGACTTTAACTATGCACGAGGAACCAGTACCCAAAATAGTGTCAATACCAAAGACCTCCAACAATGATTGTTTTGATAACCATGGGTTATTCCAGAACTCAATTTGCCTTCCATTACCAACCACTTACATGACATTGTGTTGCAGCCTGTTAATGCCCAAAACTATACCTCTCCATGCCTGTGAACAAATTCTAGACCCAAAATGCCAAACTACGGTTTTGCGGAAATACCTATGTTTGAAAATTTTAGCTAGGAGTGCAGATGGGTTGGAGATGATTGTCCATGCTAATTTCATCATACCTGCCAAATTAAAATCCACAACATAACGAAGACCCAGTCCCCCCTACTCTTGTTTCAGGCATCAAGTGTTCCAATTCATCGGATGCAGTCCCCTATTTTCAATAGCCCATTCCCAAGAAAAGTATAATATTTACTTTTAATACAAGGTCACAATTGTTCTTGTCAGACAGATTTTAAATTTGGTGGCTAAGAATATATCATTCAAAGTTCAAAAAGAAATTCTCACCTCTAATGGTAGTAGCAATTGTGACCTCCTTGTAAGAAAGATAAATGGTCTTATAGTCTAATGTCCTTCAATGTTGCATGGAATGCTATTGAGTATAGAAAATTTATATATTTGATAGTCGGGTGACTATACTAACGGAACACTAGTGAGTATAGCAACTATAGGGAGTGTAAGTCAGCTCAATTGGAAGGGCCAAAAAGGGAAACGGGTAGGCCCAAAAGGACATGGTTGGAAGTAATGAGAAACGATATAACGATATATGGCTTCACTGAGGGTATAGCCCTTGATAAAGCAGAATGATGGATCAAGACTCATATAGCCTACCCCAAATAGTGGGGAAAAGGCTCTGGTGATGATGATAAAAGTGATTGACTTCTTATGGCAAGGAAACAAGCAATAATGCCAACATTGAAAAGTAGCCAACCTAATGAGAAACGAAGGAAAAAACAAATCTAGTGAATTCAGCCAAGGCTAAAGAGGTCTTATATTCCTAAATCATCAATTGGATCATTTCTTTTGTGTGAAGGAAAGTGTATGATAATATACCGGGTTAATATGGATGGTGTATATTATAATCAATACGCATTTATCTATATAGAAAATCATGTATATTCATATAAATTAATGGACATTGAGAGTCTATTAATAAAAACATAAGACTCTTATTAAAGTATCAGAGTCAGATTCATCTTCATCATGTCCATACCTATATGATCGATTTTCTTAAACTGTTATTACTTGATCATGTCCCAATCTAACCTCAACTTCTACTCCGAATCACATATCCCTTATTGTTGCTGATGTAAATGAAAAAAGAGATTGTTTATTTCTTTTTATATATATATTTTTAAAAAAATTAGGAATAGGAATTCTGCTGGAATAAGTTAATAGAGGCATGACTTTTAGTAGGGTGTGAGTTTTAGTAGGAGCATGAGTTGTCACCAAGGAAGCCTTATTTTTTGGTTTAGGAAATAGTTTATCTTTTAAGATAAGTAGAAATTATCTTTTATTATCTTTTAGAAAGAGATAACATGAGAGTAAGATAGATAGAAATAGAGATTTATGTGGGAGATAGAGAGCGATAAGTGAAATGAAAAGTGGTGCATAACTTTTAAAGAGAGATTTTTTTTTTTGGTTCATTTATTTATTTATTGTAAGTATATTTAAATGAGCGATGTCCCTTCATTGTAACCCAGAGGGAGATTAGAATTGAGTAAAGAGTTGATTTTGTGAAATGATATTTTTGGATGGACTCCCTTGTAGACCTAGAGAGAGGGTATATTCTCCAACCGTTTATTATTATTTTTATTTAAATTATTTCTTCGCATTTCCCCTTGCATTAGTTAGTATCAAAGCAAGTAAGATCTAGTTATTGCCATGCCACCAAAAGTTAATACTCTTATGGATGATCGACTGGGACAAGTTTAAAAAAATTTGACCAAATTTATGGAAGATGTTTGAATCGAATTTCGTGAAAGGAATCAATGGTTACAACAAATGGAGGACATCATTCATCGAGAAAGAGGGTGCTCACAACCACGTGGACTTGGCACCAAATCTCACTGTAGAGACGAACCGAGCTCCTCGACAAACCTAGGGTACTGATCCAGAATGTCAAGAATAAATTTACTGACGAGATCCACATCTTATAAAATGTCTACGAGATCTACTTCATAAATTGCAATCAGAGGAAGAAGAACATGACGAGCTAGAAGATCAAGAATCAACTACGAATCCAAGCATTAATCACACATCACAACTTGCTTCGAAAGTTGAGTTGATTAAGACTCATGAAATACAAGTGGTAGAAGGTGCAATAGACTTCGGCATCACAATTGATAGGTTAAACATATCACGACTTTGTTCCATTATGATCAACAATCAAAAGTTCGACAAGACAAGGGTGCAAATTTTCAATTGGAACAAATTGAAGATGATGAACGAAAATTTTTGTGTTCCATAAGCTCAAGGTTGAACTTCTCCCAACCCCGGGAGAATAATGTAAATAAAAAGTGAGGTCATTTAATTGTTTATTTTAAATCTTTTAAAATTTTAGGAATACGAATTGCGCAGGGATAATTTAGTAAGGGCATGAGTTGTCATCCAAGAAGACCTATCTTTTGGTTTAGAAAATAGCTTATCTTTTAAGATAAGTAAAAATTATCTTTTCTCATCTTTTAGAAAGAGAAGATAACATGAGAGTTAGAGAGATAGAAGGAGATAGAGATTTATATGGGAATTAGAGAGAGAAGGGAGAATGAAAATGGTGCATGACTTTTTAGAGAGAGATTTTTTTTAGGGTTTATTTATTAATTAATTAATTAATTTATATCTTGTAAGTACATTTAAAGAGGAGATATATCTTCATTGTAACCAGAAAAGAGACACAAAAGAGTAAAAAGTTGATCTTGTGAAACGATCTTTTGACGTGGACTCCCTTGCAGACCTAGAGAGAGTATATTCTCTCACCCTTTATTAGTATTTTTATTTTAATTATTTCTTCCCATTTTCTCCTTGCTTTATCTACCCTTGGTCACACCTGCAACCTTTTCTTCTCTCTGAACTCTAGGGTGGCCACCTATTCTTTGAGAGGTTGGCTAAAAGGAAAGTCATCTGGTTTAAAGAGATGGTGGATTCACCTACCAATCTTCTAGTTCCTAGTGGGGCACCGTTTGGTTCACAATTCATTATAAGGATTAAATTCTTTTGAATCAGTTTGTTTATCTATCAATCTGGTGTGCATTTTATTTTTTCTAATATATGTTTTATTTCTCACCTCATCCTTTTCTCTACTAGTTTTTCTTTCTGGGGGTCTCGCCTAAGGATCTTGATCCCACGGTCCAAATCCATCTAAAATCTGACCCAGTTAGCTGGAAACAAAACAGTACCTGACTTCACTAGAAAACTATCTGAGCTTGCATGATAATGCTCTAAGCTCATTAGATATGCTACAGACTCTCTAAAAGGTCCTTGAACCCACCAAAAACATCCTTGAACTTGTTGGGAAACCACATGAACCTAAAATATCTGAAACCCGATTTGAAACCTTCTATCTCTTAAATCCAACTCTGAGAAACGGCCATTCTGCCCTAATGAAAAACAATCATCTATCGCTTTGAAAACAGCTTTTCTACCACTTTGAAGATTCACAGCTTTCCATCTGAAATCAACTGGACTCTGAGAAATGCCTCTAAAGCCCACTCTGAAACCTCTGAAAATTTCTCTGAAATCCGCTCGAACCTCTAATATTCTTCATCGTCCTATGGATCTAAAGCTCCTCATCTGGATTCCAAGCTCTCTGGGTTGCTCCACCGTCTTCCTCAAGTCGATCTCTCGCATGGTTTCTCAGTTTTTTATCTCAGCTCTGCTCTCTCTCTCTCTCTCTCTCTCTTTCTCTCTCTCTCTCTCTCGATCTCTTTCTCTCTCCTATTTTTGTTGGTTTTTTTAGCCTGCGCTCTGGTTCTCTTGTTCTTTCCAGCCTGGTCTTTCCAGCATGTGGTCTGTGCTATGAG
>NW_006494916.1:1531537-1569124 GCF_000471905.2 Amborella trichopoda | reverse complement strand
CCTCTCTCTCTCTCTCTCTCTCTCTCTCTCTCTCTCTCTCTCTCTCTCTCTCTCTCTCTCTCTCTCTCTCTCTCTCTCTCTCTCTCTCTCTCTCTCTCTCTCTCTCTCTCTCTCTCTCTCTCTCTCTCTCTCAAGCTGACCACCTTCCACTACCTTAGAGAATTGAACCATTTGGAATCATTCATTTTACCCTTTGTTAAAGTTGAACAAATTGTGTTGGTATCTTTTGAAGAAAAGGGGAGCATTTATGTGGTTTTTCTTTCATTTGGTAATTAAACAATGGTCCTGTTCTGTGTCGTGAGGGAACATTTTGTTTAAAAGCAGAAGCATTTGTTTAAAGGAAAGTAGTTAAAAACATATCATGTTTCGTTTCCATTTGATTGAGTTTGTTGCTTTGTTACTCAATCATGTATGTCCTTGTCTGTGAGCTATTGAATCAATCTCATATTTCCACCGAGCTGCATTGGCTCTTCCAAGTGCCATTACGTTCTTTCAATTGTCCGAACTATTTTTTATCTCTAGCGAAGATCTGAAGATTTTGTCTGTTTCTAAGTTTGTCGATGTGCCCATTCTCAAACCTGCTCTGCTCTAGCCTTCTGTTTTTAAGGCCCACTAATCTATCAATCCTCAAGCCTCTATTGTTCAGCTTACTGATCTATCTTGGATCTTATCATTTTGAGCTTCGAATCTTAAATACAATTGTGCTTATTGATCAAGCAATTTGAACCTGTGCACTTGAAGATTCAACAATTCAATTCCAAAATTGTCGCCCAAAATCTAGCTACTCTATCTTAAAGCATCTTGAGTTTGAGGAGGAGCGTTAAGGGAAGTTATATCATCTACCAGGTTGAAGGTGATATAATATTAAACCTACTCAATGCACATTAAACCTAGGTTTTCCATGCACAATGAAATACAAGATATTAAACCTATCGGGTTAATATGGAAGGTGCGTGGAAAACATTGAGTAGGTTTTCCATGCACCTTCCATAAAACCTAGGTTTTCCATGCACATTGAGTAGGTTTTCCATATAATATTAAACCTAACATGTGTGTATGGAAAAGCTAGGTTTAATATCATAGTAAGTCTAGGTATAGTTTAGGTGCCTGTGATTTACTTCTATTCTTGTCATTTGTTATTTATCTATATCAGATAAGCTTGTGTATTCACATAAATTAATGGACAGTGAGAGTCTCTTCAAAGAAACCTGAGACTCTTAACATTTTGAAGAGACTAAGTTGTTAGTGGATTAAGAATCACAAACTGAACTGGTTAGCCAAATGCCACCAAAAACTTTCTATGGCCATCTTGCATTTCAAGACTATGAAATGGGAGTGAGGTCTAGCTGATATCCACCAATGCGCCTAATGTCAAATGATATTGCAACTTCTAAAATTGTGCTACACTGATTTGAGTCAATACATGAAATTTTAGCTATGGAAAGGAGAAAATGACTATCTTTCACTTCTCCTCTTGTCTACTTATAAAAAGAATTGTTCTAATTCAAATGAAATTATGAAAATACAAGTAATCTTTTTTATTATTAGTATTATGTTCTTCTTTAGAGAGAAATAAAATAAACAAATGCAGATATTCTAATGTGTTTGTGATTAGAGCAGCATCGTGGCGGCCTCATTTTCAATAATAGTGCTTTTGGAGAATTAGAAAAAAGAGAAGTGCATAATAGGTAGTGAGCCTTGCTTAGTGCTTTACAGGGAGTGTTGTAGACTACTTTTTGAAAACCGGTTGTATTTGTAAAAGCCTGAAATATGAAATCCAAACCTTAGTGGAATCCTAAAATCTAAGTCTAGTCCAATTATTTCCTATAACCCTAAAATACCCACAGTAGCTTAATAAGTCATTAGGATACCTACTAGTGCAATAAACCCTAGTGTACCCTCCACCCAAAAACCATGATTATAGTTTCAATAAGATTGTAGAGAATACACATAGGAAACCATGGGAACGCTCCTATTGTCATCTTCTAGTGGAGGAATCTCCTCACTATGGTTGATTGGAGATATAAGTCATCCAAGACAATCGCATTGTTAGGAACCTCGACTTAACAGAGTCCCCATCATGTGATTCAACTTTATATCGGATCTCCCTCTTCAAAATAATAACCTAGGATATAGCCAATATAGTTATCAAAACATCTAGTGAGGATTTACACTATGGAACTCTAGTTTAATTCATGTCAGGTAAGATGCAACGATTGCGAATAACACAGGTGAGGTTTCTTGCTCGTAGATAATTTTCAAAGGGGTTTTTGGCACAAATTTTTGAAGGCACTCTATTCAAGTTGCAAATAACAATCAACAATGCATCCCCAAGAGCTCACACAAAGATTGCCGGACAAGATCATGTCCAATAAGGTATGATTCATTTTCTCTGAATTACCATATTGTTGTGGAGTACAAGACACCATTTCCTACTGACTAATCCCTCAATGTAAGAGAACTATTCGAGACAATTTAGATGTGTACTTGTGCAACCTGGTAGTTTTGAGAACCACAAAGCTCATCCCTTACTGATTATCAATCTCTAACTTGAATCTTTTTGAACCAATAGCTTCTCTAAATTAAGTGAGATTAAGTGTACTTGTTGTTGGCACGAGTATCCATACTAGGATGTTTTGTAGGGACCTAACATCATAGGTACATTATCTAACTCAAACATATCTAATAGTTCTTTCAATTTTTGTGCCATACAAAAGGGTTTACTAGTAGATGTCACCACTAAATGAGGTTTTGACGAGGGTACGTTTACTTTGATAAACAGTCGATCTAAGAGAAAAACCCACTAAAACAAGTATTGTCACATGGTATTTCAAAAGACTATCCTCTTAGAAAATAATGGAATGTCCGATTGGAGAGAGCCTTGCACAGTGGATGTCCCACCCACTAGGGGCCGACCACCCTATGGGTATATATTTTCTTTTTTGTATTACACAGGTTATACTAGAAAGGATTATCTTACCATGATCACACAGGCTCTATTAATATATTTTCTTTCATTTTCTGTATCTCTGCACTAGCTGTATAATGTAAGCACCTCTGTATACGTATATTGGATTTTCTCCAAGAAGGTGAAGACAGAAAAATTCTTCTTCTTGCACTTGGTATTAGAGCCATGTCCTAGTTCATTACGTCTTTCACTCTTGCTTTCTTTTACTGTTTCGAAGGCATCTTCAGTTGAAGAAGTTTCCATAGATTTTTCAGATTTGAGTTGCTCTTATATGTAAGAATTCAGTGCACAACAGGTAACTTATTTCTCTCTCTCTCTAATTTTTAGTTTTGGTTTTCATTTTTATTTTTAAGTGAGTAACTTTTTTCTCACGTATCCTTGGTCTCCTGTTTTTCGTAACCTTGTATTTCTCTCTCTCTCCCTATATATATAACATTATTGATGCACTGGACAATCCTTTAACTAGTCGAGATAGTTATCACTAGCCTATAAACTCAATCAATCTATCCTTTGATAACCCCCCCATTATAGTGATCCACATCGCAAAGCCGTCAGGAGATCCTGGAAAAGAAAACCAACTTTTTAAAGGTACTTATTTTTAATTTTCTATTGTTTTTACAGTCTTTTAGTTATTTTCAGTGTTTTCATTAAAGTTAAGGGCAGTTTAGGGACTTTAATTTTGTAATTGAAGTAAAAAGATGATTGGGCTTGTTATAGTATTTTAACTTATATGAGGGTGGTTTTGGTCTGTCTTTGCTATAATGTAATAAAAAGGCTAGGGGTGCTAGGGCTTCTAACACTTTTGGAGCATGAACAATAAAAACAGGTTGTGACATCTTAAAACAAAGAATTAAGGTGCATCACTAAAATCCTTCAAAAAAAGGTTGTTATAATTTTAGAAAAGTGTCAAATTGATCATCTTAACATCTAGGTATATAGATATGCAAAAAAAAAAAGAGATTTCAAGTCCTAAAAATTGTACATCTTACAACACATTATTTGGACCTTCTATTTTCAAGATTTTCATGTATTTATAGATCTGCTTGATTTGAACTATTTTAAAAGTTTAAAATTTATCATTAGAACTAGAAATAGATTCTTGCACCATCTATAAAATTTTTGACACCACAATTAAATCTCATGACAATTTCAAGGTGCACCTTAATAGAAGAATTACTATTGGCACTTTTGTCAATGGCTAATAAAAAAGAACAATGGCAAACAAAATGGGGTATCATTGCCATTCCCGCTACCCACTGACAATAACATTAGTGGAAATCTGGCTGTAGCCAATGGTTGATGTTATTTGTCCCTAAAATGATGATTAAGAAGGACATTTAAAAGATGACAAACATTTATTTCCTATTGTAGATATTTGTTGGGATCAGTTAACCTATTGAAAGGATTATTTGTCAATTTTCTAATTCAAAAAAAAAAAATGTTTGTGTAGAAAATGGAATTTGTGGCCTCCATATTAAATTAATGTTCAAACATAATCCACTTGACTATATAGTAAAACTATCAAATAGATGAACATGAATGAGCATTTTCTTTCCTTAAAAAAAGCCAACTGTATCAGAATATCTTGATACTTTTTTATTGCATTCCAATAGGGAAGTGTTTGGTCTATTTGGGTGGGAATAGGTCGGGCCGGCCTTAGCCCTAGCCCGGCCCTTATCCCCATAGGACCGGCCAAGTCCTAGCCCTGGCCCTGTTAAGGCCAGCCAGGCCAAACCAGGCAAGCACTTGCCCATGCCCAAGGCCAGCCGTAGGGGGGCCTACTTTGTCAGGGCCTAGCTGCCCGGCCCATTGCCAACCTAGGTGTATTATTCCATTGTTTCATTTCATACTTAACAAATTAGAAACACAAAAAAGAAATTCAATACACAATATGTCAAAAGACGAGCATAATCAATCTTTCTTTCATTTCTCAAAGAAGTTGATGTCTTGAATTTAAGCGGTTTATTTAAAGATAGAATATGAATTCTAAATATACAATGGCCCTTGTGTCGGTGTTCGGCAAGGGAAGGTATCGAATACTTTGATACTTCTCTCCAAAATCTTGATTTTTGTCTTGCACATCCATATAATAGTATTTTCATTTCGTGTTCTGGTCGTTAAAATAAAATTCTTCTGATCAAGGTGTTTGGTTTCTATAGGTGTTTAGTTTCTATACTTCATCCATCACAACCTAGAACAAGTTTTGGTAAATGAGTATTAAGAATTGGATAAGTTGGAAAATATTGTATAATTTTTTCCTTCTATATTTCATATATCACAACATAGAACAAGTTTTGCTAAATGAGTTTCAAGAATTGGATAAGTTGAGTTTTGAATTTGATAAGTATGGAATACGGCATTAAGACCCAACATCCATTGTCTCCGTTTATCCAAAGACGTTAGGTAATAAGTTGCTGCTTACTTTGTACCTTTTCAGCTGCAGCCATTTTCTCCCGCGTCGATGATGAGTAATGCTGATATGAGTACCTAAATACACTATTCATACAAACCTTTTTGAAACATTCTCAAAGTTCGGTTCTCATAGGTCCAAAGGTAACATGAAAAAACAAAAAGGACTTCTTCTACTGAAACATAGCAAGACACATGCGTTCTAAGAGATACAGATAAAGAGTGAGCATGAGGGAGGGAAAGAGAAAATGCAGGAACTCAAATGATGGCACACGTTCATGGAGATAATGGAGACATACACAAAAACAGCTGAAGACAACAAGTGATCATTTATCCAAAAAACAGCAAAAAGGAGAGATCATATTCATATGGAATATGGTGTCTCAAGCATGCTAGAATAAATTTACATTATAACATTTAAATGCATGCAGAATGTCCGTAGCGTGGGATATTTCTCCACTTTTTCTTTTTCTCTTTTTTCATAAAGGATTTTCTCTTTAATTATTTTTTCATAGATGGACTAGATCCATGTCGCCAATTTGTAACCCATCTAAAGTTTAGCGTAATAAAAAAACCTATAAAGAGATGGACAATCATCCAAAGCTTCCATGATTAAAGGCTAAGAACTTTTTGTCATGAGATCCGTGTCTTTAGATATGTCTCTCTCATAGCCAATTAGTTATGTCATGTCTTAGATGTTTCTTGCCATAGAAAGAAGGAACATCAGAGCCCAAATTCAAAAGGAGAAGAAATTTGAAAGGAGAAGAAAGAAAAAATTCCACAATAAAACACAAACACGCATATATTATGTCAAACCATGTCGCACACCTTTCACATATATTACAAACTTTATTGGAAGCCAATGGCCAAATTCCACTATTGCTTGGGACACAAGACCTAAAAAGCAGACTTCCATCAAAGGAAAGGCTTTCTTGCACTTGGGTATGCGTTTATTCAAAGCCAAGTTCACTGCAAACTCACTACCATGAGAAAATATCCATTAAAATACATATTAAAACACACATATGATCCATGGATAAGGATAAGGAACTTATATGTTTGCACAAACACAAGCCAGTTTTACGTTTTGTGCTTTAGCGTTGTTGTCTTAGGGATGAAACCCTATGTTATAGTACACTCTTTGGAAATCTTGAATTGTAATTTGGTGATGATTATCGATGGTCGAACCATGATAGTGATTGTATGGATCATTTTCCTCTGTGTTTCCATTGTCATTGCCCTCATCGTGGCCATTTCCACTAATAGAGCTAGGTTGGTTACTTTCATTGCTCTTTTCTTCATCATTTGGAAGATTGAAGGCTGATTTTTCTTGTACTTTGCTCGTCTCACCCACAGAATTCCTATCTAGTAGGTGTCTTCCTCTTGCATCATTCACAGCATTGTACGTCTCCTGTTGTTTGTGATTCTTCTCAAGGGGGTTTTCTTCCAGCCATTTTCGATTGGCATTAGTTGGTGAAAGTAGTGAGCCTAACAAAAAGGCATGGAGGAATATCCACAAAATCGTCATTATTCAGCTTGACTTAACTGTGCATGTAGTTAAGAACAACAGGTTTAACCAAATTAGTTTCTGAAAACCATCGATAAGCTATAAACAAATTTAAATTCAAATAAATTAATAAGATTCAAACAACATACCCAAGAGATTGCTTCTTGAAACCTTGTAGAGTGCTCCTATAAGGAACATTTAGTGAATATCACACCAATTTATAGGAAAATTACCTTACGCTATTGTATTCTATCATTAATATACTGCAATGGCAAACAAAATTGGGGATCATGCCAATCCCACCATCGCTACATGAAGGGTTTAGTGGGAAAAGTAATGTAGCTATTGGTTGATGATTTTAGACCTAAAATGATGATTAAGAAGAAACTTTAAAGAGAATGCACTTCATTTAAAATGAAAAGGTCAATGCCCATTATTCTTATTTAAAAATACCTCAATGGAAAATGGAATTTATGGTCACAAGGTTGCTTCAAACTAGAACACCATTGTATTGTTCAATTAAGTGACTAAATAATAATTCCATTGTGATGACCCTAATTTTTCTAAAACTGAAAAATGATAATAATAAATGCACAACAACAACAACAACAACAACAACAACAACAACAACAACAACAACAACAACCACAACAACAACAACAACAAACAATAATAATAATAATAATTTTTATATAGAGATGAATTGAAGTAGTAGCCTTATAAGAGAACAATAGGTTTGTAACTTTTAAGTGTCTAGATAGCTGCTTTTGTATCTTTATATTAACCTTGACTTTCCAGTATTCATTGGTCAATAATTTATAGTTTATTTTGAGGATCCATCCAAGCATTATGGTCCTTAGGGACCATCACCACTTTTGTTCCCTTTTATCCCTCACCACGTCCTTCAGTTAACGTGGGCTTTAAACATTATACATTTAATATCATTATTACACCTCATCGAGTTTAATAAAATACTATAATAATATGTTTTAAGAATTTAAATAGAAAGAAAGGTGTGGACTTTTTCTTAGGCTCTCCCTATGACAAACGCAGTGAGCTCTTTCTCTCTCTGGCCGAAACATTGTAAGCTCTTTCTCTTTCTATCCAAATTTTTAGATACCGAAAGTTCCCTCTCAAGTTATAAGTAAGGGTCAGTTTGGATGTACCCAAAATTGTAATATTTTTGGATTGCAATCCAAAAATCTTGTATAGTCAGTTCGGTACTTTGTAAAATCTTTTGAATTATGCATCTATGTTAAAGTATTTATATGTATTTCAATCTTTTGGATTACACGAAATTGTGTATCACTGAAAGTGAAACTATTTTCTATAAATACGAGGAAGATCATTTATAGAGAATAGTTTCACTTTCAGCGGTACACAATTTCGTATAATCCAAAAGATTGAAATACATATAAACACTTTAAAATAGATGCATAATTCAAAAGATTTCACAAAGTACCGAACTGAAATTATTTATAGAGAAAAATTTAATCGTGTGAAATTATCTTATTGATTCAAATGGCATCTATGAGCTTAGCGGATTTTCTTCTTTTTTTTTATCTTTTTTCCTTTTTTCAATTTGAGGAAAGGATGTTGGACTCGTTTTAATTTTTAAAGTTATCTTTTTGTTATTTGTTATTAAGAGGTTAATATAGTTTTAACTCTGGGATAACATAGGAAGGCCAAAAATTTTCGTGCAGCAATGAGTCAAAATAGAGTAATGTTATTTTGAGTTCCCATAAGTCAAATAGTCCCTGTATATGGGAAGTTGGGTGCATGGGAACTTGGAATATGAAAAATTGGCTTCTTGAAGGGTGAATGCATGTGGAATTCTGCATAGGAAATTGCGAGCAAGTGTAGTATAGAAATTTCCCTCTTACTTAAAGGGCAATTGAGTCAATTTTGTCCAGGGTTTGAGCTTATAACCATCCACAACTTTACTCACTTACTTCACCCCATTCCTTACTGCACATCTGTTTAAATAGTTCATTCAATGGATTAAGAACATCCTTTACCCATTTACAATAATAAGTACCCATTACGTGACATGTTGAACTCTATATATTTTTCTTGTTTACTCCAACTTGAGTAATTTTCTATGATTAATAAACTGTATCTTTTCTCCTGTTTGATGTAATGGTGATTTTCCCATAAAGGTTTTGGTGTAGTCCTACTTGGAGAACTGTGATTACGCTAAAAGGACCTTTAGTTATTTTCCTTCCTTGATGGTGATTGAGGAAGTTTCATTCTTGCGCGATCATTAAGTATTGTTGTGAACTCTAACAGAAAAAAGATATTATCATTGTAGAATGTAACAAGATAGGAAAGTGTATATTGAAACATTGTCATTGTATAAGGTAACAAGCAAGATGGAAAAGTGTATATTGCATGTAACAATAGAGGAAAATACACATTATACCATTGTATTAATATCATATATACAATGAAAGAATCACCACAAGAAATTAATGTGAGGCATAATTATCTTCTCAAAAGTTCCATTTTCTCTCTAAAATTCTTTATGATATCAGAGCAGTTGTTGCTAACACACAATCGATCCATGGAGCAGAGTCGACAGAGAAACAAAATTTAGAGAGCAATGTCCGTCTGTAGTTATCTTTAAAGGTCAATCCTCATCCTCTTCCTGAATTCGTCCTTCTTAATTTTTCCATCAAGTTTAGTATTTTCTCTCTCTCTCTAATTAAAAAAAATTCCACTCTCTCCTTGCTTCCTCAACCCTTGCTTCCCTTCACCATTGAAAGTCGCTTTCACTAGATAAATTGTTTGAACATTGTTTTGTATTCACCTCTACATAAACCTTCACATTGTTTGACACACCTCTACATAAACCTTCACACCATTGTTGACTTCACGTCCCACATAAAAACTCATCTATACCATCAAAACCCACATTCTTATACACCCGGAACCTCCCAAAAAAAAAAAAACTCAATTACCCTCTATCATCGAAAATCTCTATGCTCCAATGGACTCGTCATCCTCATCAAACAAGTATCCTTATCCCTCCACCCTTAATATAGGAAATTTTGTGTCTGTTAAATTGACACAAAAAAAGTTATTTATTATGGGAAACCCAGATGCTCTCCATCATCGAGAGTCAGGAACTTTTTGGATTTATTAATGGTGATTGTCTTACACCAAGTCAAAAGATTTCATCACTTAATAGTAAGAATGAAATCGAAAACCTAGAGTACAAATCATGGCTAAAGTCCGACCAGCTTCTTAAAGCCTAGATCATAGGGACAATATTGGAAGAGTGTCTTGACCTTGTTGTTGGCCTCAAAACTTCTGCATAAGTTTGGAAATATCAGAAGAATGCTTGTGCAGGTAATTCTCAAGTTAAGGAGTTTCAACTTACCCAGCAACTCTAAATCTACAAGAAAGAGAATTCAACCCTATCAGAATACATATGCAAATTCAAAAGTATTTGTGATGATTTAGTGGCTATTGGAAAACCTGTCACAAATGCAAATAAGGTATTTTGGCTTTTTAATGGACTTGGTCCAAAATATGAGAGCTTTGTTACCAATATGCTTAAGCCTCTGATTCTTTCATATTCTAAAATTATACCTCTTCTTCAAAGTCATGAGATTAGAAATCAATCTTATGACTCTGACGTACACTCATATCCAAATCAAAATATGGCCTTTGTTGGACAACAAAAAACTTTTAAACCCAACAGAGGCAACCGGATTTACAGTGGAAGAGGGAGAAACAACTTTGATGGTCAACAGCTCTTCAACTCTCAATGATGTGGTTTTGTTCAAACTAGTCAGATCAATAATGAGAGTCATGGGATGACCTAGAAAAATCAAGAAAGTGGTGGTACACTTTCGATGCTACCCATGGGTCAAGGTTTTCAAAGAGTTTCCCAGACACAACAATCTACTCAGACACCTCGAGAAAAGTGTCAAACTTGTGGGAAACTTGGATATGTTGCGTTTAAGTGTTGGCATTGATTCAACCACATGTATCAATCAGAAGATACTCCTCAAGCCCTTACTGCAATGACTATAGCGGATTCACAAGACTCTAAATAGTTCTCGGACATAGGTGCTTCCACTCATATGATAGGAGATCCAGGTAAGTTGCAAAATCTTTATCCCTTTAGAGGCATAGATACAATCATGGTTGGGAATGGTAAACAATTAACTATTTCACATGTTGGTGATGTAAATATTGCCATTGGATCTAGAAAATTCAATGTTTCTATTTTTTTTTTGTGCCTGAAATGAAAAAGAACATATTATCTGCTAGTCAATTTACAATAGATTTCTCTTGCATTTTTTGTTTCTCATCAAATAGTTTTCTAATTAAGGAAAAGAGGACAGGGAAAACTCTGGCCAGCGGCAGTAGAAAGGGAGGATTGTATGCACTTGAATAAGTGAAACAAGCTTTATTCTCTAATCGAAATAAAAGAACATCAGAAAATGTGTGGCATCAACGTCTTAGACATCTTCAAAATAAAATCGTTCATTACTTAGAATCTAAACATTTGATTAATGTTGATGCATGGAATAAATCTCATTCTATTTGTACTAATTGTCAAATGGGAAAAAGTTGTAAGCTTCCTTTTAGTGGTGATGATAAAACTTCTATTGAACCTCTCTTTAAGATTCATTCAGGCTTATGGGGCCCTGCTCCAATTTTATCGTATCAGAGTTATCGATTTTATGTGGTGTTTGTTGATGATTACACTCGTTTTACTTGGATTTATCTTTTGAAACGAAAATCTGAATTTTTCGTTACATTTATGAAATTTCATTGTATGGTTGAAATGAGGTTAGATAAAAGAATTAGAGTTTTTCAATGTGATGGAGGTGGTGAATTTGCTAAGAAAAAATTTATTGATCATCTTAATGACAATGGTTTCATGCAACAATTTTCATGTCCAGGAACCCTTGAGCAAAATGGAATAGTTGAAATGAAACATCGAAATATTGTAGAATTAGGGCTTACAAAGATGTTTCATGCAGGAATTCCAAAACGATTTTGGGTTGAAGTCTTTCATATTACAGTATTTGTTATTAATAGAATTCCTTCAACTATTTTAAAAATAGATTCACCATACTCATTATTATTTGGACACTTACCAGACTACCCCTCACTTTGAGTATTTGGTTGTCGATATTTTCCACATCTTCGAGACGATGCTGCAAATAAATTTAGTCTTCGTTCTCTTCCAGTTGTATTCTTGGGCTATAGTGTCCAGCATAAGGGTTACAAATGTTTACATCCACCCACAGGATGAATCTATATCTCTAGACATGTTGTATTTGATAAAAATATATTTCCTTATACTAACCCCAATTCTTTGTTTGATAGTGCATAGGTTCAATGGGACCTATCCACTAGTGCAGAATGGTCAGAGGGTTATGAGCCTGACATATAGGCTACTTCCTCTTCTGATTCATCAGCTCTACATGAACCACCCATATAGGACGCCCTTGATGTATTTGGTCCCTCAGGTCCTTCTTTGTCCATCACCAATGATTGCTCTCCAATTTCTCTTGTAGAGGGAGATGTCACCACTGCAACACCAATCTAAGATGTCCATGATGATGTAACACACAACCATGGTGATGAAAATGTTACTACTCAAGAAACAAAACGACCTAATTTTTTACAAATCTCTGAGCATCATCATCATCACATGGTTACAAGATCGAAGACCTCAAATTCTTCCATCCATGTTACTAATATCAAGTGCTCCTACTTTTGAAATTTTATCTTCTGAACCTAAAAGCATTAAGTCTGCCTTAGGTCATTCAGGTTGGCATCGTGCTATGGAAGAGGAAATTGAAGCCCTATATATTAATTCAACTTGGAAGCTAGTTCCACGTCTTCTAGGTATAAATGTTGTCGATTATCATTGGGTCTATAATCTAAATTAAAGTCTAATGGAAGTCTAGAGAGACTTAAGGCCAGACTTGTTGCTAAATGATACAATCAGGTTGCTGAAATTGATTTCTCTAAAAAATTCAGTCTTATTATTAAGCATGTTAGTATTTCGATTGTGCTTACTATTGCTATTGTGAGCCACTGACCCATCAAACAACTTGATGTGAAAAATGCTTTCCTGTATGGCTTTCTTAAAGAACCTGTATTTATGGAACAACCTCCTAGATTTGTGAGCTTAAAATATTCAAATCATGTATGTAAATGAAAAAGAGTTTTATATGGTCTCAAGCAAGCATCTTGAGCCTTGTTTGATCTATTGAGTACCTAATTATTATCTTTAAGGTTTTATTGCAGCATTTGCTGATTCATCTCTATTTGTTTGTCGCACTACTAAAGGAACTATTTTGCTTTTTCTTTATGTTGATGATATTGTTGTTACTGGTGATAACTCAAATCTTCTAGAACTGTTCATTTCCGAACTTAGAAGGGAATTTACAATGAAAGATCTTGGATCTCTTCATTACTTTCTTGGTATCGAAGTATCTCATTTTTTAAGTGGGATTTTTTTCTCACAAAGAAAATATGCTCGGGATCTTCTTGATCGTGCTCAGATGCTCGATGCCAAACCTATTTCAACACCAATGACAATAAAGAATACTATTTATGGGAGGTTATCAAAAACAGAAACTAGGAACTTTTCAAGTAACTTCTAATTTACAATTCTTTAGGAAATTCCATGTACATTTCATGAACTTGCTTCCAGTTATCAAACAGACCCTTAAGGAAGCTACATAGGATAGTGACAGTAGTAGGTGGAGTGAAGCCATGGATAAAGAGATGGAGTCTCCTCAGAAGAATCGTACTTGAGATCTCATGACGTTGCCTATAGGAAAGAGAGCCAATGATTGTAAATGGGTTTACAAGAAGAAAGATGGGTAATCTGAGACTGATGGTGATCGATTTAAGGCATGTTTGGTTGCAAAAGGCTACGCACAAAAAGAAGGTATCGACTATAATGAGATTTTCTCATCAGTTGTGAACACACTTCTATTCGGATTTTATTAGCCATGGTTGTATTGTTTGCTTTGGAGTTAAAGTAGCTTGATGTCAAAACTGTATTCCTACATGGAGAGTTAGAAGAATAGATTTATATCACTCAGCCATAAGGGTCTGTTGTTAAAAGAAATAAGTATCATGTTTGCAAGTTGAAGAAGTCGTTGTACGGTCTAAAGTAGTCTCCTAGGCAATAGTACAAACGTTTTGATACATTCATGATTGGACATAGGTATGTCAGAAGTAAGTATGACAATTGTGTCTATTTTAAGAGATTTACTAATGGTTCGATCATCTATTTATTTCTTTATATGCATGATATGCTTATTGCTGCAAATAATTCTTTAGAACCTAGTAAATTGAAGACTCAGCTTGTCAAAGAATATGAAATGAAAGATTTAGGTTCAGCAAAGAAAATTTTGGGCATGGAGATACTTAGAGATCGAAAGTTGGGTAAAATATGGCTATCTCAAAAGGAATACATTAAGAAGGTCATCGCTAGATTCGAGATGAAAAATTCAAATCCCGTGGGTACTCCTCTTGCTACACATTTCAAATTGTCAACAACATTATGTCTAAATTCAGATGTTGAAAAAGAATACATGTCACGTGTTTCGTATGTGAGTGTAGTTGGAAGCCTCATGTATGAAATAGGTTGTACTCGACCAGAAATTTCTCATTCCATTAGTATTATTACCAAGTATATGGCTAATCCAAGAAATGAGCATTGGCATGTGGTAAAATATAATCTATGTTAACTAAGGGGTACATCAGATATCAATCTGATGTTTGATAGAGATAACAAGTTTGGTGACAAGGTTATTTGTTATGTTGATGCTAACTTCGCAGATGATTTGGACAATAGAAGGTCTACTGCAGGTTATGTGCTTACACTTGCAATTGCTCCAATCGGTTGGATGTCGATGCACTTTAATACATTATCATAACACGACCAAACCTTTCCTATAGTGTTAATATAGTATGTCAATTTATGCATGCCCCTACAATTGCACATTTTGAGGCAGTTAAGCGAATTATTTGTTGTCTCAATAGTACACAATCATGTGGTATAAGAATCTTATTTGCTAGTTCCCTTGAGTTATATGCCTTCTCTGATGCAGATTGGGCTGGATGTCCAACCACTCATCATTCAACCACTGGTTTCTGCACTTATCTTGGTTCCAACTTCATATCTTGAAGTGGTAAGAAACAATCAATTGTGACTCATTCTAGTGCTGAAGTGGAATACCGTTCGATGGCATCAACTGCTACAGATTTGATATGATTTTCTTTTATTCTTCGAGATATTGAGTTGCCTCTTCCTCAGCCACCAACACTTTTTTATGACAATATTAGTGCTCTCTACATGACAGTTAATCTTGTTTTTCATGCACTGACAAAGCATATTGAGTTAGACTATCATTTTTTATGTGCAAAGGTTACTCTTGGATTACTTATCACTCGTTTTGTTTCTTTTCATAATCAAGTAGCTGAAACCTTCCTCAAGCCTTTGCCACGAGATGTTTTTCGAGATCTTTGCTTCAAACTCGAGCTCCAAATTCCTCCCCAGCCAAGTTTGAGGGGGAGTCATAGAAATAAGATATTACCATTGTAGAATGTAGCAAGATAGGAAAGTGTATAATGAAATAATGCCATTGTAGAAGGTAACAAGATCATACTATTGTATTACCATCATATATACAATGAAAGAACCACCACAAGAAATTAATGTGTGGCACAATTATCTTCTCAAAAGTTTCTTTCTCTCTCTAAAATTCTTTAACTCAATCTCAGATATCTCCTTTCAAGGAACCTAAGTATGTACCACTTTTCTTCTTTTTTTGAAGTTTTTACAGTTTATAAGCATTGTTCATATTGTACGAATAGTAATTGGCACATGTGTTGGACAATGTTCTTGATGAATGATTAGATTGTAAGGTAATTTCTAAAAGATTTGACTGGAAAGATAATACTTCTTATTTTATTTAAGGGAAAATTATAAAAAAAAAACTCAAAATATACTTTTTATGCAAATTATCCCAAGCTAACTTTTGCTCTCAATTTTTTCCAAAAAATAAACTTTTTATACAAATACCCCCCAAGGGAAAAAGTTCATTTTTCTAGACGATAATTTCTTCACATAATATACTGCCGGAGAGTACTTAAACAGTGTTGGAGCCCTGTGACTCAGAATGTTCCACTGCCAGAGCACACAAACACAGTGCCGAAGAGCTGTGTTACATTGTCGGAGCGCACTTACGCAGTGCCGGAGCGCACTTACGCAGTGCCGGAGCGCGTATCACATTGTCGGAGCGCACTTATACAGTACCAGAGCCCTGTGACTCAGAATGCTCCACTGCCGGAGCGCATAGTGCCTGAGCGTTGTGTTACACTGCCAGAGTGCAATTACGCACTGCCAGAGCGTGGTGTTACACTGCCAGAATGCTCTTACACAGTGCTGGAGCCCCTATGATGGGGCTTCGGCGCTGTTTAATAGCGCTCTGGCAACGTGCTACGAGAGGGCATTTTTGTCTAGAAAAATGAACTTTTTCCCTTGAGGGGTATTTGCATAAAAAGTTTGTTTTTTGGAAAAAGTTGAGAGCAAAAGCTAGCTGGGGGGTAAGTTGCATAAAAATATATTTTGGGGGGTTTTTTATAATTTTCCCCTCATTTAACTTTTCGTCATTCAATGTTAGTTTTGTGGCGGTTTAATTTTCTTCTCTAGCATTTTCTAATTTATTATTGTGATTTTCTTTTTTCAAAGGAGCCAAATCAATGTTGTTAGATTCGCTTTGGAGCCTTTTTTTTTGCTTTGTTCGAAAGGACAATAATTGTTTTTGTTAAAAAAATGAATATAAAGAAAGTATTAAGATAATAATAAAAAAATTTAAAATAAAGAGTTCAAAATAAAAAAAATAATTAAAACGATAATTTTATGCTTCAACCGAAGAGAGCGACTCTAACCCGAAGCGGGCCAAAGCAGACCGTAGCGGATGCACCACAGCTTCCCTTCGTTTCAATCTTGGCCAAAAGCGCAGCAAATCTAATAACATTTAGCCGAATAGTACGATAGAAATTCATTTTTTCTATAGTTCCTATTTTGACATGCAAAATCAGCATAACAAGGCCCTTTCTATATATTAATTAATTTTTTAAATCCTATTTCTTCGTAATAATACTTTCCTTGTATTAATATTAGGATAAACAAGGAGATTTTTCAGGAGATCTTTTTTTATGGCAACTTCATCATTGAATTTATCTAGGAAGTGAAAGTGATATCCAAAACAAAAGCTTTCAGGTTAGAGTGTTAAGAGTGACGAAAAGAGAAGGCGAAAATTAAGAAATTTTGAAGGAAAAATTAGAGCATAGAGAAATTAAAAAGTCACATTTTTATTTGTTATTCCTTATGTATAGATGAATGACCTACAAAAGTTGAAAACTACATTAAAAGTAGTGAACTCCCATGCACAGTTTGGGTGGTGCATTTATTATCAAATAAAATCATTCCCTCGTCCATTTATTCAAGAGTAAAGTCAAATTTCGGCATAAGTGGTAGGAGAGAGGGCAGATTTTATTTACTCACTTCATGATTTGATGAGAATTGATGAAATATACTAGAAACAAAGGTCTAGAGTGAAGTGGTTTAAGGAGAGTAATAGGAATACTAAGTACTTTAATGCTATTGTTAATGCTAGGCAAAGACAAAACGATATATTCAATATTAAATTTCAAGGGGTGAATGAGGAGGATGTTGAATCTTAGGAGATGTAGTTTGTAAACCATTTCAAGAGGACCTTTTCCTCTTAACTTCCTTTCCAAGTGCGGCATGAGGGGGTTCCTTTTAAAATGTTGCCTCAAGATGTGGCTAGGGATTTGAAAGGAACGGGAATTTGGAGGAAGTTCATAAAGCAATCTTTGTACTGCTAGGTGATAAGGCACCTAGGCCGGATTGCATTTCCTTGGTGTTTTCCCATAGATTTTGGTCGCTAGTGAAATATGAATTGTTAGTAATGGTGAATGAATTTCTAGATTAGGGTATTTTGAACAGAAGTGTTAACTCCACTTTTATTGCCTTAATCCCCAAAAATCTTCTATTGAGAGAATTGGGGATATCAGACTGATCAGTCCGTTGACTAGCTTACATAAAATCATATCGAAGGTATTGGCTAAAAGGTTGAAACGGGTGTTACATCTCATTATATTAGGGACCCAATCTAGTTTTATTAGTGGAAGAAATGATAATGGATGAGGTCTTGATTGCGCAAGAATGTATTCATATATGGAATCTTAGTGGACAATCAGGGGTTTTCATCAAATTAGATATGGAGAAAGCTTATGATCGAATGGAATGGAAAGTTCTAGATGAGATTCCTCTTTGTATGGGCTTTCGGAATATGTGGAGGAAATGAATTAATAGATGTTTGTCTTTAGCCCACTTTACCATCTTAGTAAATGGCAGTCCTAAAGGTTTCTTTCAAGCTTCAAGAGGAAATAGGCAAGGGAATCCCCTTTCACCTTTCTTGTTTACTCTTGTGGGAGAAGCCTTTAGCCTTATGTTAAGAAATGTGGAAGGGAAGGATTGTTTTCAAGGCTTTCAAGTGAGTTGAAATGCTTCGTGTGTCTCTCGTCTTTAATATGCAGATGATATTATTATGTTTAGTGGCCTCAAATAGAACAAATAATACATATTAGGAGGTTATTACGATACTCTGACATGGGAGGTGAATTTCGCCAAAACTTCAAGTGTTGGGGTAGGATGCAATATCAATGTGCTTAATTTGTTAGCTATGGTGATGAACTGTAGAGTTAAATCCTACCCTATTACATATTTAGGAATGCCCATTTATGATTCTAGATTGACAAAGGAGGTTTGGGACCCTATAGTGCAGATAGCCAATGTAGGCTAAAAATTTATCTCTTGGGGGCAAAATTACGTTAATTAAGTCTTCCCATTCTAATCTGTCCATTTATCCAATGTCGTTGTCAGTGATGTCTTCAGATATTATAAAAAAGATTGAATAACTCATGAGGAACTTCTTATGGGGTTATAAAAGTAAGAAGAAGCTACATCTGGTGAGCTAGGAAAGGGTGTGTGTACACCTAAAAGAAAAGGTGGATTGGGTATTAGGAAACTCAAGCTAATGAAACAGTCTTGAGTTGCTAAATGGTGGTGGCATTCTCTGAATCAGGAAAATCATTTTTGGAAAGAGATCTTGGTTGCAAAGTATGGCAAAATTAGTGTATTGCTAGGTGTAGAGGTGGCTTACGACAATCCCATGTTTGGAAATATATTCTTTCTATGCGATCTTTCATGCTTAGACGTATAAGATGGTCGGTGGGAACGGGGACAACATTTTTTTTTATACCAAAAGTGGGCTTCTAAAGCTTCTTTCAAATAATCTTTTCCTTATTTGTTTCCCAGCTACTGTCATCCAATGGCAAAGGTAAGGGAGAGGTTGATAGGAATTATATTTTTTGGAATATTGCATGCACCTATAATCGTATACCTCAATTGGTGTTTAATCAGTTGTCTAATTGGCTGAGTTTGCTTGCAAATGTGCAAAAACTCAACTTCAAGTTATGACGAGGTTATATGGGAGGAAGAGTTTGATGGTATTTTTTCAATAAAGTCAGCCTACTCCTCTGTTCCATAATCGTCTGAGATTAAATCAACAGGAGTTGAGAGAGATATGGATATAAAAGATACCTCACAAGGTGTAGGATTTTATCTGGGTGATGTTACAAGGTAAAATTCCAATTAAAAACAACCTTCAAAGAGGGGAAAATTTTGCTCAATGTATGTCTCCTTCGCAAAAAGGATGAAGAATTTGTTTCTCGTTTGTTTCTTCATTGTCCCTTATATTATCACATTGGTGCTAGACAATGCAAAAAGTTGGTGTTATGTTGATGATTTCAAATTCTCATAAGAGCATTCTAAATTATCTCAAGCTCAGTGGTTTTCCCAAAATCGGTGTGATGATTTGGGACATTTTTACCGGAGCTATAATTTGGGAGTTATGGTTGGAAAGGAATAAAAGGACGTTTAATGAAATTTCGTTGGAAATTTAAGGGATTGAAGATAGGATCTTACATACAGTTGGAGCTAGGTTAGTGTCACAAAAAAAGGTAATGGGATATCAAAACTTGACATTGTTATAAATTTGGCAAATTTGATTTCTCTTCATTTCATAAAGTTTAGACCAAAAAGTTTATGGCAACCACCTATTATAGGATGCTTCAAATTAAATTTTGATGGATCTTTTCTAGGTAACCCGAGTAGGGCAGGGGTTGGAGGAGTTTATAGAGATGGTGACGGGTCCATTATCTTCTATTATGCTGGCCCCGTGGGGCATTGCTACTATTGTGCAAGGAATTTTAATCCGGAAGGAAAGATGCCTTGGAGAGATGTAGATGATTGAAGGTGATCCTCTCGATGCTACTAACTAGCATAATAGGATATCAAGACCAAATGGTGTCTCAAATCATTCTGGCTGCACGTTATGGAGCTAACATCATCTTGGTCATTAAGCTTTCATCGTGTCTATAGAGAAGTGAATGAGTTGGCAGATGTTTTGGTGAAGAAAGGAGCCGGTTTGGATTCTTTGATTGTGTCATCTATAAAGCTTTGAGATATGAGTTGTAATTCTCATTTAGTCAATAAAAAGTAAGTACTCTTATAGAAAAAATAATAAAAAAAAGGGGAAAATATCTTCTTATCTTCTATTTTAACTTCCATATCTCATGAGACTCAAGAATTGAAAATATTACTTGTAAGCAAAAGGCCTCCATCTTTTCTATCTTACAACCCCCTGGACCCTTTTGACCATAAATTTTTTACCCAAACAAATACTAAAATGATGCCCTATTCAAACTCCACCTCTCTCTCTAAAACTCCATATCTCTCTTCGCTTCTCGGTGAGTTTACCAGCCAAGGGGTTTAGCTTGAGCTCGAACACGACCACTCCTTCTTATGTGTAAGAGAGAGATGGAGTTTCAGAGAGAGAAAGATGGAGTTTGGGTTTTAGAGAGAGATGGAGTTTGAGTTTTAGGGAGAGAGATGGAGTTTTGAGAGAGAGAGACGATGATGTGAGAGAGAGAGATGGAGTTTGGGTTTTAGAGAGAGATGGAGTTTTGAGAGAGAGAGACGATGATGTGAGAGAGATATGGAGTTTTAGAGAGAGAGAGATATAAAGTCATTTCATAAGTTGTTGAGGTCAATAATACATGATCAAAAGGGTTTAGGGGGTTGGAAGATAAAAAAGATGAAGTCATTTTTCTTAAAAGTAATATTTTCAATTCTTGGGTCTGATGAGATATAGAAGTTAAACATAGGGGATAATAGGATATTTTCCCAAAAAAAAAAAACCACAATATTTGGTCCACTCTGCTATTCATGGGCTCGGGTAGTTCCTCTCGCCAACTAATTACGAAAACAACCCAAAACTTCCTCACGACTTTTGGGACTGTCCAGACAAGACTCATCTTGGTTCCAATTGCTAAGCCGAGTAGTTGATGAAGTTCGCTTTTACGGAAATAAGATTTTCTTGGGAAAGATTAGGGTGGCCATGAAGTTTCAATGGACATATCTTAGTTTTGATAATAATCTCAATAATGATAAACTGTCAGGAAACTTTCCTTGTGTTGGTCTACCCGTTTAGTCTCCTTTGTTCCTAATTTTCATTACCCTAGAGAACGAACAATGAGTTTGTCACTTAAAGCTAAGTTCCAATTGTAAGGAACTGGCATTAAATGTTGGAAAAGTACACAAAAGACCATTTACTATTAATATAAGATAGCAAACGTTCTTGTCCATGAGATTTCAAATTTGGTGGCTATGAATGTGTCATTGACTAGACTCAAAATTAAATAAACATTCTCCAACTTTGTCACACACACCAATGCATCCAATTTGACATCTAACGGTAGTAGCATCTGTGAACTCCTTGTAATAAAGATAATAGATCTTATATAATACAATCCCTTAAATGTTACATGGGATACTAGCGAGTATAGACAATTTATATATTTGAAATTTTAATTGTTGATATAGGTGGGTTACTATACTAATGGAACACTAGTGAGTATAGCACTTATTAGGAGGTGTGAGTCAGTTCAATTGGACGGCTCAAAAAGGGAAGAGGTTTGGCCCAAAAGGACATGGTTGGATATATTGAGAAAAGATATGGGGACTTGTGGCTTCACTGAGGGTATGGTCCTTGATAGAATAGAACGATGGTTCAAGACTTGTGTAGTTGACCCCAGATAGTTGGAAAAAGGCTCTAATGATGATGATGATGATAAAGATCGATGACTTCTTATAGTAACAAAGCAAGATAACAATGCCAATAATGACAGGTAACCAATCTGATGAGAAACACAGGAAAACAAATCTAGTGAATTCAGGGAAGGCTAGAGACATCTTGTTTTCCTAAATCATCCATTGGAGCATTTCTTTGGTGTTAAAAAAAATGTATATGACCTATAAGGTTATCATGGATGATATATATATTGTAATCAGTGTGTATGGGAAGGGTAGGTATAATATCTTGCATTTTATAGTAAGTCTAGGTAAAATTTAGGTGTCTATGATTTATTTCTATTATTGTCATATGTTATTTGTCTATATAACAAAAGCTTGTACAATTATATAAATTAATGGACACTAAGAGTCTCTTCATGGAAACCCGAGACTCATAACTTCATAGTGGATGTCCCACACACTAGGGGATGACCACCCTATGCGTGTAAATTTTATTTCCTTTATTTTATATTACACAGGCTATACTAGATAGAAAGATCTTTCCTTGATCAGACAGGCTATATTAACACATTTTCTTTCATTTTCTGTATCTCCAACAAGTTGATGACAGAAATTCTTTTTTCACGTCGTATTAGAGCCTTGTCCTAGTTCATTAGCTCTTTCAGTCACGCATTGTTTTACTGTCAAAGGCATGTTCAATCGATGAAGCTTCCACAGATATTTCAGATGTGAGTTGTTCTTATTTGTAAGGATTCAGTGCACAACAAGTTCCATATCTTTGTCTCTCTAATTTTCAAATCCAGTTTTCATTTTTATTTTTAAGTGAGTCTCTATTTTCTCACAATTGCTTGGTTTTTTATTTTTCGCACACTTGTATTGCTCTCTCTTTCTCTCTCTCTCTCCTATTTGAACCAACGAAAATATTCATACAACATTCTTGATGCACTGGACGGTCCTATTTGAACCAACGAAAATATCCATACAACATTCTTGATGCACTGGACGGTCCTTTGAATAGTCAAGATAGTTCTCATGAGCCTCTCGACCAGATCAATCCATCCTTTGACCTAATAAGTACCTTCAAAATTCAGTTTTCTTTTTACAGTATTTTAGTTTTTCCATTGTTTTAATTACAGTTTAGGGACCTTTTGTGCTTTAATTTAAGTGAAGGGATTTATGGGTTATTTTTATAATAATTTAACTTAAATAGAGGTAGTTTTGGTCTTTCTTTGCTATAATGTAATAAAAAGGCCTAGGGTGTTTGGATTTCTTATACTTTCGGAGCGTGAACAGTAAAACAAGTTGTAAATAGTTCAGCAAGCCCTATCTATGACTTTTTGTTCCTTTTTTTTTCTTTTTTCTTTTTTGTGTGTGCAAGGAAAGTCAAATTCATTCGAATCTGACATATTTTTATGGTTTAGTGAACTTTTTTACCTACTTTCTCTATTTCAATGTATCAATTTCTATTAGAACCTAGTTTTTCTTCAATGCCAAAACTCAGAATCTACAGTCAAGCATAGGGTTTACTAATTTTAAACTAAAGTTTATCAAATCGACCTAGAACTTGCTCGTTTAAGATAATTCTTTATTGGTTCTCTGCCTAGATTTTGTGATTTTGGTGGAACTATTGCATCAAGAAAAGGTCGAGGCAGGGCTATTCATATGAATCCACCTCATGATGTGCAGAATCAAGAGATAATGGATGACAAGACGACAAGTTCAAGAACCTACAAGGCAGCTAGCATGCATCAATCATAGGCGAGATGACTTTTTGTCCATCCGAGATGTTGAGTATAACCTTTTTCATTATCGTTCTCTGCATGATCAGTCAAGTGAAGAGGAATATTATTAGAGATATAGGCGACACTCAAAATCCATAGTTCTAAAAGTCAACATTCCTGATTATGAGGGAAAGTCAAAGCTCGACAACTTTATAGACTAGTTAGACACAATAGAGAAGGTCTTTAATTACAAGAATGTGCCAGAGAATAACACAGTTAAAATTATTGCTATTAAATTGAAGAAAATTGCTTAGGTATGGTAGGAACAACTGAGAATAAGCCAAAAAAGAATGGAAAAATCTAAAATTGTGTCATGGGAGAAGATGAAGAAAAATATGAGGAAAAAAATATATTCCTAAGAATAATAGCCTTTATATCAAAAGACATGTGTTGTGCCAAGGAAATAGGTCGGTGGATGAGTATACAGATGAGTTTCACCTTTTGACTACTCATAGTGATGTGATAGAGAAGAGCAGTCCATTGCCAAGCATGTGAATAGATTGCACCAATCAATTCAGGATGAGATAGTTTTGCATCGATATTCGGCCGTTGATGAGGTCCATAACCTTGCAAAGAGAGTTGAATCTCAGCAAAAAAGGGCCCTCAAACAGGTGGGGTGCAGATAACAATGATAGAGAAATAGGGCAGCAGCCCATGGTGGTGATTTTGGAAGAAAGCATAGCATGATGGACACTGGTTTAGCATTTTGCACTGCTAGAATGACCAACTAACAAGGTTCCCTTAGACCAAAAAGGTATTTCTTCAGGAGTCGGGTGACCCAAAAAAGGTGTTGGTAGTAACATCAAGTGCGACAAGTGTTTGGCTCAGCATGACCATATTTAGCAAGTCGGGGAATGATAGAATATCAGCAGATTAAAAGATTGGAAATAAATCGATTTTGTTTCAAAAAGGTCGGAGGAAGAAATCGGGTAAAAAATACGGATCGCCAAAAAATAAAGTAAGTTATCTAATCGTGAATATTTCATATTTGGCTCAAAAAAACATAGTGAAAAAATCGGATATGTAAATCTAACACAATATAGGATTATGATATGCAACTATTGTATAGATATATTAAAGCCATTAAACAATAAGTTTATAGCCTTACGAGTGTCATTAGAGTAATACTTGACAATTTTTTGTTGAAACTTTCAATAACTCTAACAATAAGACTTACAGTGTTGTCACAACATAAAACATATCGTAGATTTATTTGGGGCATAAAATGAAACAACAACAATACTAAACACAAGAACAGTGAACCAAGGTAGATTATTCTTTTTCCAAAGATTGCGGTTAATTAAAAGAAAACTCAAAGACCCAAATATGTAAATAGTGGTCCATTCAAAATTCTATGTTGTATAACCAATGAAATAAAAGATAAAAAGTAAGATATGAAATTAATCAAACTTCTCTATACATAAAAAACAAAAAAACAAAATGCTTAAGCAAATTTGAATCTAACTCCTAGCTACCTATATCTTTAGTATTATTGAATCTCTCCCTTGCCCGTTATAAAGACGCTATGGGTTTAAAGAAAAAATATATTTTTCGTTGGGTTACTTTTCGTCTAGTTCTACCTATTATTTTGAGATATACAATTGTTTTGATTACTTTTTTTGTGGAATATATTGTTTGTTTTTTTTGTAAACCTTTTCTAAGGGAACTCATTTACGAATTTTTGGATAGAATTTTTTGTTAAATCAATAGTTTTAGTTTACTCCCACTATTAATGAACTTATCTTTAACCCAAAATTCAAAAATATTAAGTTAAAGAAGAAATAAAGTTATAGGGAAAAAGTTTTTTTGAAATGTTTTTTTGAAAAAAAATAAAATAAGGATTTAAAGCGGTTTTGAAAAAAAAATGCAATTTTTTGAAGATCTTTCGAAAAAATAAGAGTTCTAAACGGATTCCAAAAAATCAAAGATTTTTTGAAAAAAATCATGTTTAAATGGAGACTTGCTAACTATAGGCATGACTCATCACAGTGCCGAATCACAAGTTCATTTACCATTCTAAGAAGTTTAATAATGAGGATAGCAAGAACTCCTTTGAAAGTGATCTCATCTAAGATGAGCCAATTGATGAAGAGGACCCAGTAGTGCTCAATATTGATAATGGGGAGGCTTTGGTGATTTCTCACTGCATGATTACATCCCTAGTAATAGATGAGGAATTGTGTAGGGACTTTCTTCTTCAAATCCTGGATGATCGGTGTGATTTCATAAGGAATCCAATATTTGACAAGAAATCTTTCAATATATATGGTTATACTATCTTTGATCGTGATCCTGTCTTTAATGAGGGTATCTTTGATGATATTTGATATAGTGGTATTTTCTCTTGATGTCTTTCACGGATATGAGGTACCATGTGAGGTGCAACCCAACAGTTTTATAATATTTTCCTATGTGGTTTTTGCGAATGAGTTCAATATAGAAGGTGGCCATCAAATGGTTGCTTATGAGATTCCTGATGTTAAGATTCAACTTCAACCATGGTTTTGTTTTGAGCGGAAAACCCTGCATCTAATTATTATGTACGAGCTAAAGGAAATCTCGGGGGTAACACAACATTAATCTTGAGCTGCTTCAAAATTCAGGTATAATATTCTCTTATGCTTTCATAACCAAGTTTGTTGTGCTTATGTAGTACAAATATGGCAGCATGCAAGGGGCCCAAAACGTGGTTCATTGAGTGTCTATGAGGGGTGTAGTAACATGGCACGCTTTGATCTCAAGCCTCGTTAATGTGGATGATTTGATGATAGTTTATCTTCACAAAAATAGGCATCATGTGGGAAAACACAAGAAGTTGAATAACAGAAAGATCTAACCATTTTGGGTGCTAAAGAAGATGGATAGTACTGCCTATAAGATCGAATTCCTAGCTAAGATTGAGACCTCAAATATGTTCAATATTGCTAATCATTTTGAGTACCACATAACGAAATAGTAATATAAGAAGACTCTAATTCGAGGTCAAGTTCTTCCCAACTAGAAGATAATGATGCACCAGAATATCTTTGACTAGTCAAAACAGTTCTCATGGGCCCTTTGACCCAATTGATCTATCTTTTGATGACCCATTTTATGATGATCCACATCCCAAGGTCGCAAGGAGATCCAAGAGGAGCAAATCGACTTTTTGAAGATTTTATTTTTAGTTCGTTGCTATTTTTACGGTTTTTTAGATTAAAGTTAGGGACGGTTTAGGAACTTTTTTAAGCTTTAATTTTAGTGAATGAACTTATGGGTATTTTAGTAATATTTTAAATACTGGGGAGCAATTTTAGTCTTTTCTTATTATAATATAATAAAAAGGCCACGGTATTTGGGTTTCTATCACTTTTGGGGGGTGAACAATAAAAATAAGGTGTGAATAGTACTAGAAAGCCATATTTAGAGTTTTGGGGTCTCTATGTTGTGCAAGGAAAGCCAAATCCACTCGAATCTAGCCTGGTTTGATAATTTATTTAGTTTTTTGCCTCTTTTTTAAATTCTTCTTTATCAATTCCCTTTTTTTTTTTGGTGCAGTTTGTATAGAGCCACAGCTCTGAACAATCAAAGTAAAGCACATCTTCAAATAGAGTTGAGAAATATGGTTTTAATACTGGAAATCTTTGTGATTGCTTTAAAATATATTTTCATCTTTAATTATAAAATTTAAAGCTTCAAAAATAGTGTAGATCAAGCAGATCTAAGAAAACTTGAAAATCTTGAAAATTGATATTCCAAAAATGAGATATTTGTACTATTTCCAAAATTTGAAATCCATTTTTTTCTCATATCCATGTTTCTTGATGTCGAGATGATCAATTTGATGATATTTGAGCATCAAAACAACATTTTTGAGGTGGGCTCTAGTTTGATTGTTTAAATCCTCAGCTCTACATAAACTTTTTGCCCTTTTTTTTTGGTTCCACCATCTTAATTGTCCTTTTTTTCTGTAGCTAAATTCTTTGGAGGATGAAGAGAAATAGCAAACTTCTCCTTTCTTCATAAAGAGTGGACGATAAACTGGTTTTCAACTAGAAAGACATAGAGGAGATGGAAGATTAATGGACCTT
Source organism: Amborella trichopoda (assembly GCF_000471905.2). The sequence continues at coordinate 1,541,151 of NW_006494916.1, read as the reverse complement.
CTTCCTTTTAAGATCTTTTAGAAAACCTACATCTAAGTAAGAGAAGAGAGAGAGAGAGAGAGAGAGGGAGAAACGTTTTCCTTTTGTCTCCTAACAAAGCATTTCCAAATGAAAGAAGACCTACTTGTGAAGGTTAGGTTTGAAGAGATAAGTCCCGGTAACGTTTTGATAGAGCTGGTGGAAATAAGAGGGAATTTTGTCGTAGATGAAACAAAAAGCGATGGGCTGGGCTTAGAAAGAGTCATGCCCTGAGCTTGAAGAAAAGGTACAAGGTAGGATTTTTGAGTTGGGGGAGAATTTGTGAAGTATTTCTTTTCCTACTCTTTTTATAGAGAACCATATGGAATGATTGGATATTCAATCTCTATCCTATATGCAACTATACTTTAGGTATGTGTGTTCTTGAGAAAGGGGGAAAAATAGAGATAGAAAAAATTAGGGGACCATTTACTCTCGATTTAACCTTGCCTCCCATTTCACTATAACATTTCTCCCATTATTTCACCATTCAAAATGTTTTACTAGCTTTGTATAATATATACAAATGCCTACAATTTCTCTCTCGATAGGTCTCTTACCTCAAACATACGTCCGATGTCTTAACCTTAACTATAGCTTAACACATACAGAATAGATATTTGATGGTATTTGGGTGCAGTTCTGAAACAAATCACCCAATCGACAACCAACAAATATGGTCACGTTTTAGAAAGAGAAACAAACAATTGAGAAAGGCACGATCATAGAGAGTAGGGGCCTCTTACCGCACAGCAGCGAAAAAACAATATAGAGAAAATCAAGACAAAACAAAGCCTCTCTCCATCTCTCTGCGCGTCAACAGTTTTCTTTATTCACTAAAATAAATGAAAAAACAATTTCCATTACATTGCACGTCTTCCTTTTTATTCACTAATATCTTGTTTTCTACAAAAATCCCTACAAAAATGAAGTCGTCCACTTCCACATTAAACCTAAAATATCCCCACCTTCTCTCTCTCTGTCCTGTTTGTTGGAGTATGGCCACTAATGCCTCGTGACTACCACAGTATTCATAATTCCTCTCTTTCCTTCTATTTTTAAATATATTTAATTTAATTTAATTATATTATATACTTGCTATAATGGACTCATTGCATGACTATCTTTTATGATAAATTTCATTTCATTTCTTTCTTTCTCTTTAACCACTTATGAATAAAATGTAACGGTCACATTAAACCAAACGTTTTTTTCTTTGGGAAGAGAGAGAATAATAGAAAAAAAAAAAATTCCCATGGCTTTGAATACTGGTTTTTTATATACACGGCCACATATTTGTATACAAAGAATCTTTGGTCATTTATATGGCAGAAACATTACACGTAATGGCTAAGGCCCCATTTGGAAGCACTAATAATCATATTAGAAAAATAGCACTGATAATATTCATGGCAGTCCTGGAAAAGTGCTTAGTTTTAGGAATAGAGTAAAGCAGGTTTATCTTATTTTAGTTTTTTGGCCATTTTGGCAATGTTTTGTTGATTATGGGTCACAAGGGATTGGCTCAACCTATGAATAGTGCTGGACCCAGCTAAACATTTAACACCTTCAAATGAGAGGATGGAAAAAAAAACTGTATTATTTAAAGATATCATGAGCCCCAACAGAAAATAAGTCTCAGATTTACCAATTATTCTGATAAAATCTTGTATATTCATCCAATAAGCCATTGCTACTAATAACAGGGGCATCAATGATAAAAAAAAAAAAACTCGGCCAAGTTACTCGGTCTTAGCTCCTTATCGAGTTGAGTACTCTATTGCAACTCGGGAGACTTAAAAGAAAAAATAGATAAAAAATGTATAATCACTTGATTTTATAATATATCTAATTTGGAGATTTTCTACAATAATCTGTGAATTTTCCTATCTTATGACCTAGTTTTTGTATTTTGTTGTGTTTTGGATTCTTCTAAATTATCTCCAAACATATTTATGTTTTCTGAACCTATGTTTCATATATGTAAAATGGCTTCATAGGGCTGCAGTCCTCTCAAAATAAGTAAATCCTCACCTTATAAGTCATTGAAAATTGCAAGTCAAGCATTGAAAAACGTTTACGTTGATCATCTCGACTTGAACATTATGGTTGTGAAAAACAATTACGATTTCAAGCTCTAAAATTAATGTATATTATAATAAATTATCTAGACTGTGTATTTTTCCTTAAAATTAAGTGTTGACAGATCCACAAGATCAGTACCATTTTTTTAATATCAAAATTTATTATTGGTATTAGAAATTGATTTTAGAGCTATCACAGAGATCCCCATCGCTGAAAGCACTTTCCGGACGAGGATTTGAGATGAGGTTTTATTTTGTTTTCATAAAGCCTAGGCCTTATAGAAACCTCAGTTTTGGTGTAGTGGAGCAACTGTACCTTGTTATATGCTCTGTGTCACACTCCTTTTTAAGTGGTCCTCTTGTCCTCCATTATCTTACTTTTTAGCACCATCTTATGTCTAAATGTGGATGGCCATTATCCATTTATTTTGTAAAATGTTAATGTTTGACTTATGGGCATCCCTCAATGAGAATGTGTGAAACTCTATTTGAAGAAGTGGTAATTCCCTATTTGAAGCATAAGTGTTGGTGATAATTTTCCTTATCATATCATTTAATGGTAGTATTAAAAACCTTTTATGAAAGGGTGAGGTTTGTATAAGGTTGCCTCTTTACACTATAGAAGTCAGGTGTACCTATAAAATTTACTTAGAGATGTCATTTCGGCATCGAAAATCTCATGATGGCTTCAAAATCTCTTTTTATCTTTAGTTAGAAAATTTAAAATTTTAAAAATGGTACAAATCGAGTAGATCAATAAACACTTGAAAAATTTGAAAACAGACTGTCTAGATAACTTTACAATATGCACTTTTTTGAACTTGGAATTCTTTTTTTTCTACATGTCCATTCATCTAAAGGTCGAGATGATTAGTTGGAGGTTTCTCCTATATGGGAACATTCTCTACTATAAGATTTTTGAGATGCACCATTCCTCAACAGTATAAGGTTGCAACCTTATACAAACGTTTTCCTTTATGAAATAATATGTGTTCCCACCACTCAATATTGCTTCCTTATTGTGGAAGCCTCATAATCATTTCATAATTCCCTTTGTTTTAAAATCCCAATACAATGTATCAAGGTTTCACTATATAAAGAGCCAACTTCCCCTTCATATGTTCAGAGACTCCACATTCTAATATCCTTCTCCATAAGGTAATTAGTTTCAAATCTTTTAGTCTTTTATTTAGCAAGGCTTATGAATACATTCCCCTCTTCTTCTTCTTTTTTTCTTTTTTTTTTTTTTTGGATAATTCAATCTAATAAAGAGCCGCAACCTATTTTTCAAATAATTAGTGGTTTTTAAATGTGTTAGATGAGAATGAAAGCCTAAATCTTAGCTGGGACTCAAGTCCCAAAAATAATACATCTTGCGACACATTATCTAGACCGTTTCTTTTCAAGATTTTCATTAATTTATATATCTACATGATTTGAACCATTTCATAGAATTTAAAGTTTTATAATTAGAAATGAGAATATATTATTGCTCCATCCTAAAAAAGTTCGACACCAAAATTGCATCTAATAACAAAATTTGATTGTTTAAGGTTGCAACCCCACACAAAGGGTTCTCACCCTTTTTTAAATATGTACATGCAGTCAACAGGAGCCATGAAGTTTGTAGCACTCCTGGTGTTTCTCATGTTGACCACCTCCTGTGTTGCCATGCAACGAAAATATTTGGTTGAGGGCATTCCCAAGCCAAACTCACAACAAACGACTTCTCAACAGGAAGATATGAGCAACAACAATGGTTATCAAGGTAGCTACATCAATAGCCATCACAACATACCGAGGCGTGGTTGGAGTAGCAATGTCGTGGGTGGTGATGTTGGAGAAGAACCGAGTAGCGGCGACAACGATCATAACTAAATATACAATTTTAGGAGAAAAAATGCCTGAAGTAGCCCTGTTTGGCTTGACCAGCTGTGTTGAGGCATCTCAAATATTGCTCAAACTAAGGGTGCTAAAGACCTTTTTCATTTAGATTGAATGATCGTTGTCGATTAGTTTCGACGTTTTACAGGTCTTGGCATGTATATGTTTGTAAAACACATATGTAGTTTGTGGTGTAGATTGTTGTTATCATGTCTGGAAGTGACTGTTATTCTACTGCAGAGTAACAAGAGTAGTTCTTTACACACATTCAATCTCCCTCTTATTTTATCAACTTGAAGGGATCGAAAGGTTCTTGTTTTAATTAAACTGTGTATTTAGTATATCTTATACATCATCCAAGGTTTGATAAAGTTTTAAATACAAATTAAAATGTGCCATCTACAAATTTAAATCTCGTGCTAGGATATTAAAATTCCATGAAAATTAAATCCTGAAAAATCACATAACTTTTTCAGATTTCATTTCCACACCAAAACCTTTTTTTTTCTTTTTTTGTACTTTTCAAGTCCATGGATTCCGCTTGTCAGCTCTTTCGACCTGAAAAATAGGGCACATTTAGTAGGTACCAAAATTTTAGAGACCAACAAGTTTTAAAAAGAAAAACTATCTCAATAACTTTTAGAGAGAGAAAGTATCTCAAATTTTAACTTTTAGAGAGAGAAAGTATGTTCAAATTTTAGAGAGGGAGAGTACCTAAAACTTTATAGAGAGATAAACTATCTCAAAACTTTGAGAGCGAAAGAGAGAAACTATCTCAAACTTTAAGTTTTAGAGAGAGAAACTATATCAAATTCTAGTGAGAGAAAGTACATAAACAATTTTAGAGAGAAACTATCCCAAATTTTTAGAGAGAGGCTAACTCAAATTTAATGTGTAAGATAGAAAGCATATTAAAATTTTAGAGAGAAAAATTATATCAAATTTTAGAGAGAGTACCTAAAGATTTTTAGAGATAAAAACTATCTTAAATTTTGTAGAGAGAAAAATAATCTCAAAATTAAATTTTAAAAAGAGAAAGTATACTAAATTTTTAGAGAGATACTATCTCAAATTTTTAGAGAGAGAAACTGTCTAAACATTTTTAGAGAGATAAGTAGCTAAATTTTTAAAATAGTGAAACTGTATCAAGTTTTAAGTTTTAGAGAGAGAAAGTATATTAAAATTTTAGAGATAGAAAGTTCTTGAAAAAATTATCGAGAGAGAAACTATCTCAAAAATTTTAAAGAGATAAACTATCTCAAAGTTTAAGTTTTAGAGAGAGAAAGCATCTTAAAATTTTAGAAAGAGAAACTATATCAAATTTTAGAGCAAGAAAGTACCTGCAATTTTTTAATAAAGAAAGTATATCACAATTTAGAGATAGTGCCTAAAAATTTTGAGAGAGTAATTATCTCAAAATTTTTTGAGAGAAACTATTTGAAATCTTAAGTTTTATAAAGTAAAAATATATTTAAAAAAATTATATCAAATATTAGAGAGAGAAACCATATCAAATTTTAATGAGAAAAATTATCTTAAAATTTTTAGAGAGAGAAACTATCTCAAATTTAAGTTTTAGAGAGATAAAGAATCTTAAAATTTAAGGGAGTAACTATATCAAATTGTAGAGAGAGAAAGTAATTAAAAATATTTAGAGAGAGAAACTATCCCAAAAAGTTAGTGAGAAATAATATCAAATTTTAATTTTTACAGAGACAAAGTGTCATAAAATTTTAGCGAGAAAAACTCTATCATATTTTAGAAATAGAAACTACTTAAAAACATTAATGAGAGAAACTATCTCGAAATTATTAGAGAGGGAAACTATAAAATTTTAGAGAAGAAGCTATCTTAAAATTTTTAGAGAAGCAATTTCAAGTTTTATGTTTTGAAGAGAGTATATTAGAATTTTAGATAGAGAAACCATTTCATATTTTAAAGAGAGAAACTATCTCAAAATTTTTAGAGAGACTATCCTAAATTTTGAGTTTTAGACAAAAAGTATATTAAAATTTTAGAAAGAGAAACTGTATCAAATTTCATTACCAAACAATGGACATAGAATGGACACAGAAATGATTGTAAGAAATTTATAAATTTGTACAGCTAATCCAAACAAGAGATTTGAGGAATCCATGACAAGAATCCTTCATATTGAAAATCCATAGATTTTCTTGGATTTCAAACATTTAAGATTCCTAATTTCCTCCTATCCTAAGAAGCCCAACACAAATTGCGACCGCTCATGGTGCTCATCTTGGATATTATGTTTCTTTACTTGTTTTTGAGCGTAGTAAATTCCCCAAAACGAAGAAAAAAATTTCAACGTTAGACCCAGCTCCAGATTCATGAATGTAATTTGAGATATGTTTCAGTTTCTGAATTCTTTGAAAACGAAGGTACAAGCTTGAGTGGCTAATGGAACGAATATTTTTCCACTTAAAAAAAGGGTGCGGTTGTATAGAGCCAAGGCTTTAAACAATCAAATTAGAGCCCACCTTCAAATAGTATAGAGAAATATGGTTTCAATACTACAAAGTATTGTGATAGCCTTAAATTATATTTCATCCTTAGTTATAAAATTTAAAGCTTCAAAAATAGTATAGATTGAGCTAATCTATAGAAACTTAAAAATATTGAAAATTGACCGTTCAAAAATGTGTTACAAGATGCACTATTTTCAAAACTTGAAATCCATTTTTTTTCTCATGTTCATGCATCTTGATGTCGAGATGATCAATTTGATGATATTTGGGCATCAAACCAACCCCTTCTAGTGAAAATTTTGAAGTAAGCTCTAATTTGATTGTTTAGACTTTAGAGCATATGCTCTATATAAACTTTTCCCCTTAAAAAGTGGTTCCTTATTTTTATTACAAACTACCCAAGTATTATTTGAAATGGCTTGTAACCCGGAGCGAGTTGGGGAATTTTGTTAATTTCATCCTCTTAAGTTTCTTGAATCAAATGACCCGAATACGCCTACTTTTTATGGTTTAGGAACCCAAAACATAGCCTTTCATTTAAAATATATTGTTGTGCGTTTTGAATGCATAACAAGTGGGGACATTTTTATAATTTAGCTACATTTAAGTTATCAAAGCCCAAATACCCCCACTTGTTTCAAGATCTAAATTAGTAATGGGTTTTTATATTGTAAATTGTCTAGAGTTTAAAACTAAGAATACTCAGGGGTATTAAGGTCATTTTATTTGAATAACTTAGGTGATATGACATCAAAATGTATTTTCTTATTCAGGGTTCTAGAGACTAAATAAAGGTATTTGAGTACTTCCTACAACATACTTAAAGCTCTACCTAAATGATTCTTTAAACACCCTCCAATTCCTTTCCTTCCATATCTCCCATGGAGTAGCCAATCAAACCATTTCCCAGGTAGTTCTCCCAGTTTTTGGCATGTCACGAACCATTGAGGTGGCCCAAAATATTATGATGCCTTCTTGGCAGAGTAACACAAATACCCATTCTTTTGAAGCCCACGCCCACGACCATAAATGTCATGCAGTTGAGCTGGTAAGAAAGAGATGTTCCCCATCTGATGGATATAGTGATATCCAAAATCACTTTCACAAGAAAATCTTATATTGTTGTGAGTGAAATTGATGAGATTCCACATTTATCAGGATTCCTATTTTGTAGGATATGAAATATCTTGTTTTATAGTAATCCAAATTATAAGAAAATAAATATATTTCTTGATAGGATAAGGATTTCTATTTGTTATAAGATTCATGACCTTATTTATCTAGAATGAGGAAGAAAATTATAAGTGCACTTTATTTGGGTCACCATATGGAAAAGGTGGGTTTCCTTCTAAATAGAGATAAGGGTCTCCATAACTAAGGAGAAGCCTCTTAAGGAACCTTTAGAGAGACCATTGAGCTTCTAGTGAAAGAACTAGCATGTTTTTGCCTTATGTGCTCAAATATGCTTGTTTATTGTAACGAAGCCATTTCTGTGGAGATTTTAGGTGGTATCACCTCTGTGAAAAGAAAGTTGTTTTCTTACTGTTATCGTATCTCTATTTGGTGTGTTCAATGATAGTTGCAAGAAGTAAAGAGAAGGAAGAATGACAGGTGATATTGGTCGAGAGTGTGGTTTCAATGGTGGTTCAACTGAGAATTATTGATGGTTAGTAAGATACCTTTCGCATCCCAAATCTGTGATGTGTACTTATTGATATAGTGGATTTCTGATTGTCATACATGTGAATGCAGTCACATCTCTAACAAACTATATAAAATATTGGTCTTCTTTCTGCATTAGTTCTTTCATACTTTATTTTTTACTTAGTGCCATTTGTGTTTTTCTTACCTCAATTAGTTGGGAAAAAGCTTTGATGATAATGCTTGTCAATTGTATTTTTTCTCACACTTTATTTGCCAAATATCAATCCATCAAATTTTAAAAATATATATGTCAAACACGCAAAGAGGCAAAGGAAACATTTACCTTCATTCACTATCATCAACATGTACATATATATAACTAGAGGTAACTTGTATAGTTAATTAACTTGCATAATAAGATAAAAACAATAAATAATACACATATGAAATTTACATTTTCTATATATGATATGATACACAAGATAATTACAATATCAACATCATCTTTTTTATCATTATTATGTAACAAACAAATATCAACCATCACCTTCCTCCATCCCCCTCTTATGTAACCATCATTGTTCACGGATCTTACCTATCACAAACCATTGGATAAAGCAGCATAAAATTACTATTTGCTGCCCATCCTTGGGTTAATAAGAACATTGTAGAAGACCATGTGGCACCCAAAAACACGACCACGTGTTTTGTTCCAAGTGTGAATGGAAACTGCAATTGTCCAAGCCACAAAACCACCTACCTAATCCCTTCTTAATTCTCCATGCTCCCCTATGATGCAAGCCTTTGCATCACAAAATCACTTATATTTAATTAATGGTTCACATGCAATCAGCCCTTATTTACCTCAAATTCCTTGTAAAACCTTACATGATCTTTTCAAAGTAGGGCAAGAATATACCATACACCATTGGGATACGTTCAATGGTACACCAAAGGGGCATCTACCATTTGCTGGTAATGACATAATATGACGGTTAAGCTTCCCCTAGGAATGTCCATCCTATGAATGATTAGTCTCCATTCTTTCATTGGGTTGGACCAATGTTAAAAGCACGGACCCTCCATCCTAGAAATCCATCCTAGAAATCAGACTATGTTGGCAAAGTACTGATATGAGAGAATCGGCCAATTAAAAAAAAAATTAAGACTATATAAAAATTTGAAAAATAATAAAAAACATAAAATACGGAGACAGATTGATTGGTTCCTTGGTAGATCTGGCATGCTTCTAGCAAGAACTACCCAGTTTCCAATATATTCAGAGAACCAGGACAGCACCACTAATTCCCGATTTGAAGCGGGCAATTTCAATCTAATAAGGTGGTTTTTAAAACATTGGCAGAGAATACCTCCATGGTCTACCATAGGTGTACTTTCATACACCAGAGGAAAAATAAAATCATTTAAGCCATAAACTTTCCATTAGTTAATTGTCCACATATAATATTACTCAAAATATATAAACACCATTATTATC
>NW_006494916.1:1475328-1500602 GCF_000471905.2 Amborella trichopoda | reverse complement strand
AATTCAAGAATACAGAATTATCACAATTTATGGGATGTCAATTCGCAAATAAACATTCACAGACAATTGTATAATCAATTGCAAAAATATCAGTTTTCAAATAATAAGACAGTCATTTGCACATGAATTTTACAATGTCTAAATATTCAAAAACAGTTGAAAGAAATCTCACAATTTTACCAAAAGCAGAAATATCACATTTATTTCTAATAATTTTACAGTATCTAAAATTTTCTAATGATAGACAAGAAAAATAAATAAATTTATTTCTAAGAATTTACAGCATTTAAAATTTCTAACATAGATAAAATATCACAATTTTATTAAAAAGATTATTTTTCAAAATAATAAGGTCGCTTGCACATAAAATTTATCGCGCCTAAAATTCATGATAATAAGTAAAAATAATTATTTCATTTCATTTTTAAAAGAACGGATTATTTTTCAAGATAATGAAATCACCTAAAATATTTGAGAGGGAGCTTCTGATAAAAATTCAGCTAGAGGGAGGAGCTCACTGTGTTTGTAAGAGAGAGAGCGAGAAAGGAGTTGTTAGGCGACATCTTACCTTTCGTCCTATATAATTTCTTTTAAAACGCCTCCACCTCATGTATGAGGTATCGCATAAAAGTCCGCTTTTGATACATGATAACCACGTCCACTAAAGGACATGGCAAGACAGCAAAAGTTTAAAACCAGGTAAAGGCTTTTGAAAATAGTGATGGTCCCTAAAGACCATCGTGCTCATATGAACCATCACTTATTTAAAAGTTCTTTTTTTTTTTTTTTTTGAAATTTTAAGATTATTACATTTCTCACTCTAAAATTTGATATACTTACTCTCTTTAAAATTTTAAAAACCTTTCTCTCTCTAAAACTTAAATTTTGAGTTAGTTTTTCTCTCTAAAACTTTCAGGTAGTTTCTTTCTCTAAAATTTTAATATACTTTCTCTCTCTAAAACTTAAAATTTGAGATAGTTTTACTTTTAAAAATTTTTGAAATTATTTCTCTAAAAAAATTTCAGGTATTTTCTCTATCTAAAATTTGATATAGTTTTTCTTCCTAAAGTTTTAAGATCTTTTCTCTCTTTAAAACTTAAAATTTGAGATGTTTCTCTCTTTAAAAAATTTCAGATAGTTTCTCTATCTAAAATTTGACATAGTTTTTAATATTTAAAATTTTAATGAACTCTCTCTAAAAGTTTTAAGGTATTTCTCTTTAGAAATTTTTAAGTAGTTCTTCGATCTAAAATTTAATTTGGTTTCTCTCTCTAAAAGTTTAATATACTTTATCTCTCTAAAACCTAAGATTTGAGATAGTTTATCTCTAGAAAATTTTAAGATGCTCTCTCTAAAACTTAAATTTGAGATAGTTTCTCTCTCTAAAAAACTGAGATAGTTACTCTCTGTCTAAAAAATTCATGTGTTTTCTCTCTCTGAAAAAATTCATATACTTTCTCTATCTAAAATTTGATATAGTTTTCCTATTTAAAATTTCAATATGTTGTCTCTCTCTAAAATTTGATATAGTTTCCCTCTCTAAAATTTTAATATGATTTCATTCTTCAGCAACAAAATAGGTCCTTTTCATGAAATGTCAATTCCAACTACTTTGGTGAAATTGATATTTTCAAATTTTAGGTTTAAAATGAGCATGTAGAAATCTTAATTCCAATAGAAATGTCAATTCTAAACAACAAAACACAATTGCCGGCCTTTTCTATAAAAAGTAACTTCTAGAAATATGATTCCAAAGAACCAAACGGGCCCTAAGATAACATGGAGGAGCTGGTTCCCAAACACTATTGTGAGTAAGATGAACAAATAATTATCTTTATTTTGAAGGGACTTACTATATTTATTCGACGAATAACTAATTCTATTTATGGAAAATGGCCTTTATGGAAAAGTTATATAAGTTTTCAAACTAATACTAAAGTAAGCTACACTAAAAAATCCTGTAAAAGAGAGTGCTCCAGCATTGAAGAACCATCAAATTGATAATCGCGAACCTCAAGATGTATAGACACAAAGAAAAAAAAAAAAATCCAAATCTAGAAAATATTGCATCTTGTACTAAATCATCTAGACCCATCTACTTTCAAGATTTTCAAGTGTTGATATTCTCAATCTGTACTATTTTTGAAATTTTAAATTTTATAACTATGCATAAGAATAGATTTTCAAGTATCATAAAGTTTACAACGCCGGACGAATCTCTAAGCAAATTCTAGAGGTATGCCTTACTTCTATAGTATAAAGAGACAACCTTATACAAACCTCACCTTTTATTTATTGCAAATCTAAAAGGTAGTTTTTAATGTTTTTGTTGGCATCCGAGGCTATCTCAGTTACCCCTTGTTGGCAAATCGAGATTACCCAAATCTCTAGTTGATGTGGTGGGCACCCCACAATAATGAACCCAACACCCAAATAAATGCCCAATAATGTGTGTGCAATATATTTGGAAAAAATATGAAAATAAGGAAATAAATAATATGGGAAGAAAATATTTGGAAAAACTATGAAAACAAATAAATAAGTAATATGGGAAGAGAAGAAAGAATACACATTTATTTACATGATTCACCCAAGATGAGATAAGTCTACGGGCATGATTCATCCAAGATGGGCTACGTCCACAGGTAAGAGAGCAAAAAAGAAATTTATAAGTTTAGGATTTTGTAGAGATTACTTTATATAATAGCAAGGAAAGCTCAAATAAAAATTTCTAACCCTAACACCGCTATCAATCGGATCCGGCCTGCATCTCCGTCAACCAAATCGGTCGTCGTGAAAAAATCCTAATCACATTCAGCCCAATACAAAGCTCACAATGATGCTAGGGTTTGTACAAGAAACCCCTAATCTCTACTTCCCAAAACTTCTCTGCACTTTTTTTCTTTTTTTTTTCTTATATTTTCTCTCTCCAAAATTTTTTCTTATTGTTATATTTTCTCTCTTCAAAAATGCTTTTTATGAGTCTCCATAAAAACTTATTTTTTATGATAAAAATAACCTTTAACAAAAAAACAAAAAATTACAAAATGGAGGAAATTTACATCACGGTACCAATATGGTCACAACTCTTTTTAGAATTGGGGCTGCCAAAGCGCCCATTGTTTTAGAAACAAAATAAAGAAGGGAGAAAAGAGAGCAACATCAATTCCCATTTAAAATGGCTCTAAAATTTGCATGCCACTTTATTTCTCCGATGGTCGCGCTGCAAGTGTAAAAGAAAAAAGCAAAAATCCAATCGTCCAATGAATTATACCACCACTCCTCAAAAATGCCTATAGATATCAAACCCTACACCCATTTACCTCCAAAGGGTGCATCCCAATTAGATGCTGACTTAATAAAATCTTATTTAGGAGTATTTAAAGGATCCTAAATTTCAAAAAATCAGCTAAATCTTGGGTAGAATAATAAACATTATAAATGCACTTAAAAATTTTCAAAAACATAGCTAGCCGACACTAGTCCTAGCCTGGCCCTTGGCCCTTGGCCCCAGTTCGTGGTCCAAGCCCTACTGTTTTTAGGGCCGGGCCGACCGAGCCCCTGGCCTATTGCCAAGCCTAGACAGAGTAAAGTCCAAATACACACGCTCTCTCTCTCTCTCTCAGCCCCTTTCCCTTATCTCCCTTATAGGAGGAGAGTGGGTCACCACTCATGGGCATCAACGGCTAGGATGGGTAGCAGCCTCAACCAAAATCTTGGTAGGATGCCTAGTGGGCACGGAAGGGAATGTTAGCAATAAGGGATTTTGGTCGTTTGAGAGAGAGAGAGAGAGAGAGAGAATTGGGTCCATAATAGTATAATCTAGGGATGGCAACAGGTGGGGGAGGGTCGGGTCTTGGTTTGGATGGATCCAAAGTCATGGGATTCAGACCTGGACCATAAAATATAGGGAAAATATTTTTGTATCCCATATTTTTTGTTTTCATGTCACAATAGATCAAAATATTCAAAATATATCTCCTGATCTCGTGATTAACTTTACTTACTTTTAACTATTCTTTTAGTCTTAACAAATATAAAAAAAAACAGGATCATTCTAAACCCTTATTCACGATACATGATATATTCCCCCCAAATTTTTCTCTCTAACAATTATCCTCTTTTTCTCTAATAGGGGAGAGAGAGTGAGAGACACGGGGAGAGAGTGGAAAAATAGGTAGAGAGAGATTTAGAGAAAAATCACGTGAAGAGATAATGGTGTTTAGAAAGAATATATCTTTTTTATATTTGTTTGGGGTAAAAAATAAATTTAAAAGTGATAAAGTTAGCTTAGGAGGTTAAAAGATATAAAATTTAGAATTTTTATGACTCAAGATATGTTTTGAAACCCTTGGTCTATTTAGATATGAAACTTAAAAAGAAGGAGGTATGGTGATATTTTCCCTAAAATATAATATGGGACTCGAACTCAGCCGAACCCAACCCAATTAAAATATTTATATATTTGAAATATATTTAAATATATTTTATAAATTAGGACACGAAAAAATAATGGGAGACCTAGACCTAGACACGAACCTAGACCCTGACCCAAATAGTGTTTGAGTCCAAAATTTGAGCCTGGACTCGATCTACCAGTTCCAATTTTTAAACCCATACCAAGACCTAGATAGAGTCTACTCCCGATCCATTGCGACTCCTACAGATAGAAGACTATTACAAAATTAGAGAGAGCATTGAATCACCTAGGAGAGAAATGGATAAGGCAAACTTAAATGACCCAGCAAAGAGAAGCCGCGAAGGCGTGCCGTTACCTTCAAATTCGATTTTTCCCTGAAAATCAATTGACAGTAGGACAGCATTATGCCTGTATTTAAATTTAAAAACGTGTCATTGGAAATGGACATATGGGTATAGTTGATAATATATCTTTTTACAATTTAATCCATAAAAAGAGAGACTGCCATGTGACCTTACTGCAAAGCGTGAAGAAATTCCCTGGACTAAGTATGACCCAACTTATCCTAGATAGATAATTATTTGATATATTTCTCCTTTTACAACATGCTGCAAAGTGATACCAGTGGTCCATTGGGGACAAAGGACGGCTGATGTGAACTATAATGTATCAAGTGTATATGTTTTCATGAATTGGTCCCCAAAGGACGGCTGATGTGAACTATCATGTATCAAGTGTCTATGTTTTCATGAATTGGTCGTTCTCTTGGGTGGTCAGGGTGGTAATCCCATAACATGACATCAAAAAGTTCTATTTTTGTTCATTAACTCTATATTTTCATGAATTGGTCGTTCTCATGGGTGGTCAGGGTGGTAGGCCCACAACATGATGTCAAAAATTTTATTTCTGTTCATTAACGTGGCAAAAAAGAATGTCAGAATATTTTTATATGAAGATAATTTCCGTTACATTATGGGATATTCCGCTTACATTTAATAAACGGAAAATATTTTGGAGCAAATAACGATAAAGCCCACAATCAAAGCCTACCAAAAAAATGCAGTTCTAGAATCGAAAAAACTCACAAGTCGATCATTGGTTCTCAACAGTCACAAATTTGAATATATATTTATGAATGTAGATGTTATGGGCAGGACGGCTAGTACAAAAAACAGATTTATACGATATTTTTTCTATTTTTTTGGACACACACATGTACACACACATAGACTGCAAGCTTTTTATCTCTGCACATACACAAATGGATTTCAAGCTTTTGAATATGGTTGAAGCTCACACAATCATTTGTTTTTAAACTTTCTTCAAGAGATTAAAAATTCCAACCCAATAAACCAAAAAGAAGGCAACTCTTGAAAAACATGAGAAATTTTATAATTCACTCCAAAAATTGATGCCTAAATTCGTTCAAATAAAATAAATGAAAAAGGGCTTGAGATGGTCCCAAAGCATGAGCAGCCATTTTTGGTATTTTCGTAATTTCACTTAAAATCATGGGTACTTTTTTGGCCTGCCCTAACCGCGAGGTTAAACCATGTACGTGCAGTTATGCTCGTACTCAACTTCCCACTCTTCCAATTTCCCTTCTCTCTCTCTCTCTCTCTTACATCTAGTACGAAGGCGTGATTAAACCAGGTTCTTTCTCTGTTTTTCCCTTAATGTTTGCTTCTTTACATTTCTGCTGTGGATGTGTAATTTCGAGTACTAACCAACCGATTGACTGTATTCTCACTGTGTACATGATACTCATGTATTTCTTATCTGAATGGTTTCAGAAAAGCTCATTTTGGGTAACTTAGCATTTGAGTTTTTTGTTGGGTTTTCTAGAATTATTGGTGGTTCATTGCTCCTATTTGGTTTTTTCTGTTTTGGAATCAAAAACTGAGAATTGGGTCATTCTTTCTAATGGATGATTTGTTGGTACCAAGTTAGTTGAACAATGGAAATGTTGAACGGGGGCTTTTATAGATTCCAATTTGCTTGTTGAATTGGTTCTTTAATGGAGGATTGCGAATTGTAGATACCTAATTGCTTGTGTGAATGAGATTTCTTTAATGGATGACAGCGTGCTTCTTTAGGGGGGGGGTTTATAGATTCCAATTTGGTTGAGTAAGCTGGTTCTTTAATAGGATTTAGAACTTTAGATAACCTTGTATCAGTGAGATTTCTTCAATGGATGACTGAATACTATCTTTAATGGAGGATTTAGAAATACCAGAGTGGTTGAAAGGGTTGCCTTTGGCTCCCGAATATCGCCCAACTGAAACAGAATTTGCAGACCCAATTGCATACATTTCACAAATCGAAAAAGATGCGAGCCAATTTGGCATCTGCAAAATCATACCCCCTTTTCCTAGGCCTGCAAAGAAATATGTCTTTGCAAATTTGAACAAATCTTTAGCAAAATTGAAAGAACATGAAGTCATGGATCAAAGGGAGAATTCTTGTCCTGTTTCAAGGAGTATGGGCCCTTTGTCTAGCACTCGTCGTGGTTTATCGCTAATGGGTCATGTAATAGAAGAAAATGAGAATGATGGCCTTGCTGTTTTTACTACTAGGCATCAAGAATTGGGTTGGAACCCTAGAAAGATTCGTGGGGCTGGTCAGTCCGGTGTTCATATGCAAGTTTGGCAAAGTGGGGAGTCTTATTCACTGGAGCAGTTTGAGTCTAAATCTAGAGTTTTTGCACGTAATCAGTTTGGGTCTTACAAGGAGACTTCTCCCCTTTTGATTGAGACGTTGTTTTGGAAGGCAGCATCAGAGAAGCCGATATACGTTGAGTATGCGAATGATATTCCAGGTTCTGGATTTGGGGAACCTGAGGGACTTTTCAAGTTTTCATACAGACGGCATAGGAGGAAGAAAATCAACCCAAAAGGCAATTATAGTGCTAATCCTAACAAACTGGGAAGAGAGAGAAACATGGGTTTGAGCACAAAGGATGGTAATTCTGGTAAGCAGCCTAACAAGGATGGAGCAGAGAGAAACTTTGGTTTGGGCACAAAAGGTGACACTTGTGTAGAGGAGCTTAATAAAAGAGGAGATGAGACAAACATAGTCCCTGATACAAAAGATGGTTACCATGTGAAGGAGGCTTCCCACGACGATATTAAAAATGGGTGTGACTTGATGCGAACTTTAGGAGACTCTGAGCTATCTTTTGATTCATCTACTGTGCCTTTACCTAGAGAGGGGCAAAGATCTAGAGAGAAGACTTCAAATTATGGGGGCGATATGGAAGGAACGGCTGGTTGGAGGCTTGCTAATAGTCCTTGGAACTTACAGATTATTGCACGATCTCCTGGCTCCCTGACCCGTTACATGGCTGATGACATACCTGGTGTTACATCTCCAATGATTTATATTGGTATGTTATTCAGCTGGTTTGCTTGGCATGTGGAGGATCATGAATTGCATAGTTTGAACTTCCTTCATACAGGCTCCCCAAAGACTTGGTATGCAGTCCCTGGAGATGCAGCGTCCTCTTTTGAGGAAGTCGTAAGGTTGAAAGGTTATGGTGGGCATCTTGATTCATTAGGTAGAGAACTTTTCTCTCATAACATTTGATCTGTTGTATATTTTGGTTTTAGTTTTCTTACAATAGCAAGTTGTGTGTCTGTAGGTGTCCGTGTGCGCAAGCATGTGGTATTTTATCTATCTTTTGTTCCTTTCTTTGTTGGTTTTCAATGTAGTGCTTTTGTTTCTCAGGATCATTCTCCGCTTTAGGTGAAAAGACAACGCTATTATCTCCTGAAATAATTGTTGCATCGGGAATCCGCTGTTGTAGGTGATGTCTATCTACTTTATTTCTCTTTTATGACATGCTATTAGCCTATGTGTAGTTACAAAGCATATAACAATATAATTTCAGCTTGATATGCAAGAAGGTTTCAATTATCTTACTTTGATGATTATGTAGATATCAGCTGCTGATCTATTGAATATTTTATCTGCAAACATTGTTATGTTCCTTTCATGCTACATCTGAGTCATGTCTCTTTGTACAGGTTAGTGCAACATCCTGGTGAATTTGTTGTCACTTTTCCAAGAGCTTACCACGTAGGGTTCAGCCATGGTACTCACTTGATGATATTCCTTCCTTTTCAGCTCAACAATCATTAGCATATAATGTCTTTGATAATAGTTGGAAGTTGTTTAATTCATAATTGAGTGCTTTGATTTGATTAAAGAAGGAATTTTTTTTATTGGTTCATTATCTGTCTAACTATGCAGCTGCAAAGACTCAAAAAGGTTATGCTGGTGCCATTGTGGGTAAACGGGTGCTATTGTGGGCATATTGTTTACCTTAGTTGGTGGCAAAATATTATTCCTTGCATGCAGTAGATAGAACCAATAGCAAGCTAAAATTAATTGAGACCTTAAATGCTTTCATTTATCAAAAAATAAAATATCTTAACTGCCGGAGGCCAACATGTTGTTCTATATCTGGCATTTATAATTTTATTAATTAGTTTATACAATATATGTAACATATGTAAACATTTATTTATTGCTACAACATACACAAAATTTAAGCTATATTTATTCGTATGCATTTATATGTCAACTCTTTTTGGATCGATCATTGCCCTAAGAACATAGGATATGTATATGAGGCGACAGCCATCATGTGTCTGAGCTTTCTTGCATGAGATGGCTCTCATAACTTGGTTGAAGGGTTTGTGCAACCATCCAAGGCATCTAATTGGCAATTTTTAGAAGAGTAGATATCGTCTTTGTTCCTTTTTTTTTTGTTTTCTTTTTCTTTTTCTTTTTCCAGCAGTGGCATTCGAACCAGGGATCTTTTGTTGCAGTACTCAACACCCTAACCATCAAGCAAGGTGCCCAAATCGCTAAAAGATTAGATATATTTTGGTTATCTGTTGTGTTCATGGGGTGGCTGACATTATAGTGGATAATATGGAATGGAGGCTACTTTGGTTTCACTAAGATTGTGTTACATACATGGAGCATTCTCTCCATTATGCTTGTGCCCGGTGTTGGCAAATCGATATATTGTCTTTTGTTATTTCTTCCTATATCATTTTGAGCATGAATGCAATTTGAAATTATCATACTGTTTCAAAATAGTAGTGATCTTTTGCTTTTTTATGATACTGTGAGTTCCTTGGGCACTTTTTTATTTATATGTGGACTTTACTTCTGGATTTGATATTAATTTTGTGGTTCATTTGGCTTGTGCAAACAGGCTTTAATTGTGGTGAAGCTGCTAACTTTGCAACTCCTCAGTGGCTTAAGGTAGCAAAAGAAGCAGCAGTGCGCCGGGCTGCATTGAGTTATCTCCCCATGCTCTCCCATCAACAACTATTATATATGTTGACGCTGTCTTTTGATTCAAGGTCAGCAAACCGTCTCATGGCTGTGAATAGTGCAATTAATAGCTTTATGTTAATTGCACAAAATATGTCGTGTTAAGGACATAATGGAAGATTTGGTTTCAATACGTACTATGGCTGATTGACTACAATCATCTGCAACTATCACAATGCCATAAACATTTCCACGTTATATAGAGCATTACCAATAGGTACCAAAAATTTTGAATTGAAATTTCTGGATTGATATTTACTACTGAGTTTTTTTTCTTGCTTATCGGCATCTCTATCCACACCTTCACCTTGCCACATGCTATACAATCATATTTCCTTCCCGCTCCATATCGGTTTTTTGCTGGTAAACTCTTCCCCATGCAGATCTTCCCCCCTCAAGGACCCCTGTGAGCCTCTTTAATCACCTTTTGAATGATAGCACTGCCTTCTGAGTTAATGGGGTGCCTGTGCCATTGTTCTGAACTTCTTATACATAACACCTTTTTTTTGAATTTTAGATACAAGTTTACGACTAACACATAAACTGTTAAGCAAGAAATATACAAGACATACTCATATTTACAGGTCTTCTAGATGTTTGCAAACGTTTTGTGGTCACACTGGGCAAATGTGTGCAGTCAGTAATTCCATGTCTTTCCCTGTCAAACCCGTCTTAAGGCGAACCTGGAAACCTAGACCTTTTAAGTGTGGGAAGTTAGTTGAGACAACAATGTTTCTTGAGCTATCTATTGCCCTCACCTAGTTTCAAGGATCAACTTATATTTGACTTTTGTCATTTTGTTTGTAATTATTTTAGAAACATTTACTGGGAATTATTATTGAGGGAGATCTTTCAAAGTGTGCTGGTTAAGCTTCCTTCTCGTGTAGGTTGTGATTTATCAGCAGGATCTCTTGCTGCATGACACTTTCCTGTCAATTCCTTTTGCAGAAGTGCTTGTTGGGGCATTTGTAAAGTCATATCCCATGCCTTTCCAGTATCAACGCATGAAATTCATTGTTGACTAGTGGATTTAGGTGTGTTGCTTGTAAAAATGTAAGAAGAGATTTAAGAACAAAGAAATGTTCAAGGAGAAATAAAAAAGAAATCAATCATATAATTTGAGTATGCTTATATTATTTTACGTTTTCCTAAAATTGGAAAAGAGGGAATATAATAAATGTAGATTTTAATTTTTTTTTTTTCATCCGAGCTCCAAATTTCACTTCCTATCTTAAATAAATAAATATAGATTTTTAAAGTATTACAAATTTTATAATCGAAAATAGAAAATTTGTAATAAATTAATAAATAAATATATATTTTTAAAGTATTACAAATTTTATAATCGAAAATAGAAAATTTGTAATAAATTATGTTTAAGAATAAAATTTAATTTTTAGGCATTTAATACTCTTTTATAAAAAATTTATGCATGGCTTGATTATTTTTTTTTATGTCAAAGAGTATCTAAGAATTGTTACTTTTCTTTGAATTTTTTGAAGAAATGTTATACTTTTGGAATAGCAAAAAACTTAATAATAGACTTATTCACACCTGATATCTCATATCTCCTGTTTCCAATTATCGATTTATATTTTATAATCATTTATGACTAATTTCATCTTTAGCATTATCTTTTTGATGATTCATACAGACTACAAAACCTATAAATGGATTATTTTTAAATAGTTTTTGAGTTTTTTTGAATTTTTTTTAGATTTTTTTTAGCCCTTTCTAACTAGTCGAGACCTGCCCGATTACGGCTAGTTACTTGGAGTAGCTCTGGGTCACTCGGATTCGGCCCATGGCCAGGTCAGAGGGAAATCAATCACAACCTCACATATTGGTGGGATCTCATCATCGTCAAAGCTTTTTCCCAACTAATTGGGGTTGGCTGCCACTCCCACTTGAGTGATGTATGCGACCTCTGTGATCGTGATCCCGCGCTCTGTCGCCCTTCGGTATGGGACGGTAGGGGTCATGGGGCAGGGTCGTGACAGTTAACACGAATCTTGGTTTGTCATTCTGCTCTATTAAGGGTCATACCCTCAGTGAGGCTATAAGTCCCTATATCTTTTCTCACTACTTCCAACCATTTCCTTTTGGGCCTACCCTTTCCCTTTTTCTAACCTTCCACTTGAACCAACTCACACCTCCAAATAGGTGTTGTACTGAGTCTACGCTGTACATGGCTGACCACCTAAGTCTACTCTTTCTTCTTATCGCCTATTGGAGCTATACCTAAGTTCTCCTGAGTGTATTCATTTCGTATTCTATCGATTCTTGTCTTGCCACTCATCCATCTCAACATCCTTATCTCAATGCACTAATCTTATGGGTATGTTGTTTCTTGACCACCCAATACTTCGCCCCATAAAGCAAAGCTGGTCTCACAACTATCTTATAGAACTTTCCTTTCAGCTTCATTGGTATGTGGTGATCACTAAAATTTTTGTTGCACATCTCCACTTCGTACACCCAGCTCTAATTCTATGTGCGACATCTTTCTCAATCTTTCATTTTCCCTTGATTATCGACCCAAGATATCAACAATGCACCCCTTTTTGGTATTGATCTAGCTCTAATTCTATTTGCGACATATATAGGTGTCCAGGACCCTTCTCCCATTTTCTTGCAAGAGATGTACATGTTTTAGGCAAATCACAAAACGTCCAGCTTGACTATGACGAAACCCAAGATTCTGTGAGCAATATGCTTATGCTATAGTATGAGCCCAATGGCTAAAACACCTAGATATAGGGATTTTCTTGAGCTGAAGATTTTCTCATCTTTCTGAAAATAAATAATTTAAAACTTTGATCTTTCAGTTCCTGGAGGCCTAGATGCCATGTCCATATAATGGATGGCCTACATGCACCAAATATGGCATACTTATTTTCCCCCATTTTTATTGTGCAATTTCATTTTTGTTTTTGATTGCCTACATTTGACAATCATGTGTGCAAAAATTGGGGTCGAACAAACCCCTCAGCTCCAAGTGGCTTATGTTATAGTACAAGGCATTCTGACATAGAATTATTTTGATACATACACGTAACATAGAGATTCTATAAGCTGAAGCTCATACTAAGCACAAGCCCAATGGCCAGATTGAAGGAGAGGGGCATCTGGACAGCTGAGAGTGGCAGGCACATTTTGCCCAACATTTCTTGAGTTTATCCTTTTTCTTTCTTGATTTGGAATGCCTAGATGAGGCGTATGTATTGGGTTCCATCAGACTACTCCTTTTTTTCAAAAGGGCAAAAGAACAAAAAAAACATTTCTAACATGCAACGCTGACCATTCTTTTTTGGATCCTTTAATCTAGGCTGCTGGGCTTATACTTTTCCATAGGGTGGTGGGCTTCATATGTGATAGTCTTTTCTTATGATCAGATTCAGCAGTTTGAACATTTTGGTTTATCAAAATTTTCTCTATATATTCCATCTAATTTGATGAGTTGGGGTTCTTTAATTGCCAGGATACCTGCTGCCTTTCCCGCGGTACCTAGACGTTCTCGATTGAGAGATAAGAAAAAAGAAGATAGAGAAATGATACTCAAAGAAGCATTTATAGGTGATATGAAAGAAGAAATGGAGATACTGAATATTTTGATTGGCAAGAAATCTGCACAGTATTTGGTGTCTTGGGATCCTGAGTTATTGCCTGCACCCTGTGACCCTTCACTACGCTCCTCTCCTGCAACAGGCAAAATGCATTTGAATCCCGACGAGAAATCTTTGAATTTCTGCAACAAAGATGCCCATAATTTATTGCATGATGGGCCAGATGAGCTCTCTTTAGCTGGTTTCCATGTTGATTCGGGGACATTGACATGTGTGGCCTGTGGGGTTCTAGGTTTTCCTTGTATGGCAGTTATACAACCCTCTGAACAAGCTAGGAAGAACCTTTATTCAGAATTTGATGAAGTTGATCATGAAGAATGTGGAATTTCTATATCATTGAAGTCACAGTGTCCAACACTGGTAGCTGATGATGCGAATCCAAATTCAGGTCTTGCTACTGCAAAATTATGTTGTCCTTTCCTATTGCTCTACTAAATGAAAGCTGAGTGAAGAAAATGACTCCTTCAGTAATTTATGGATGGTTAATGTGAAAGCCTCTTAATCTTCTATTAATATGTGAATTTGAAACTTAATTCAGATAGGTATTTCTGCTTGTAAAAGAAATTTTTTTATGGGTATATGTTTGCCTGTAAGACATTTTGTACTAAAATTAGGCTCTCCATCAATATGTTCATGATATTTAATTGTATTTGAAGTTGATAATTGTTGTTCTTCTACTGTCTTCAGCATTTGAGGGACTCCATATAATGATTTAAGGAATTTGCATGCTATTAATTCCTAAGAGAACATCAGAAATTTTGGTAAGCATGTAAGCCAATGTTCAGGGAATTTTGATTATTCTTTCCTTTTCTTTATTATAGTTCCTGTCTTTATAGAAAGTTGATTGGTATACCAGCCACTCTTTGGATGATTTTGTTTTCTCTTCTTTTACCTAACAACCTAGATGCCTAGATCAAGGTCAGTATATTGCATAAGTGAGTATCATACAGGACATAACGTCAGTATATTGCATAAGTGAGTATCTTAGGCCTTCTCATGAATCTTGATGAAATCAATTCACTGATTTTAGTTGCCCTTTGCAGGAGTCCTCCAAAAGCGTTCAATATGCACATAGAGGGAGGGTATAGGGGTGTCTGATACCACAAGAAATTCTTACTTTACATTGGCTCAAATCATCATTTAAAAATTGAGAAACAGATTATGGACATTATTCTAGTTCCAAAAATTTAACTCCCCTTAAAACCTATTTAGATCATTATATCAAGAAAATGAAACCTCTTTTTCTCATTATGAGCAGCCCCACCACTGCATACTTCTTCCAGATCTGAAAGGGTGATCAACATATCCTTTCTTCAGCTTAGAGCCAAAGGCTTCTAGGACAACAACCATTCCAACCATTTCTTTGGAGGGAGGTGATAAGGCGAAAATATTGCCGTGAAGATCACGCTTGGCTTTCCTCATGAGGATGGGGGGCAGCGTCTCTGGTTTCTGGAGGTCCCTCCTCCACTGCGGCCAGCTCTTCCTCAGCCAGGTGTGCTTTACTCCCAGAATTGATAACAGAGTTAGATTCTGGTGTGATACCTGGGTCGGCTCCACCCCACTTAAGGATCAGTTCCCGTCCCTCTTCCTCCTTGCCCGCTATCCCTTACCGGGTGTATCCAACAGCTTTGTTAGTCCACGAACCACCAGATCTTGGAACCCAAATTTCAGGAGACCTCTCGCAGATCATGAGCTCATAGAATTTTTAGCACTCTCGGCCCTGCTTCACAAAGTGTTCCTTTCTCTTCTGGGTACGACAAGATCATTTGGTCCCCCACTACTTCTGGAGATTTCTCAGTGGCCTCTTTCTACCATATCATTTCCTCACAACCCATCCACGCATTGGTACCACCTTCCATTGCTACCAAGGCCTGGTGCTCCTTCATCCCCCCTCAAGATTCAATTCTTTAGTTGGATTGCTCTTCACAAAAGGGCTCTTACCCTTGACTATTTACAGTGTAGAGGTATATCTCTGCCCAATTGATGTGTTATGTGTTTGAGGGCTGAAGAGACGAACCAACATCTCTTTCTTCATTGTGAAGTTGCAATGGCCTGTTGTCTGACTTTCTTCTCCTCTTTAACTGGTTGTGGGTTATCCCTCAGTCAGTCCCTCATCTTTTCTCTACATGCCTTCACACCCCTTGGAGAAAATCTTGGAAGCTCCTTTCGAGGGCCTCCATTGCCGCCACTCTGTGGACCATTTGGCCTGAGAGGAACAGTAGGATTTTCAGAGGAAAGAAAGCTCCCATCCCTGTCCTCATAAAAAAGAGACGGTCTCTCATAACTTTCTGAGCCTTCAACCACAAACTCTTGACTAATTACTCTTTTTTCGACCTCCACCATCACTGGGAGGCTTTGTTGAACCTCAGGGCCTAAAGCATTCCACAGGCTTCTCTTTAGAGGCTGCCTGACATTGGGGTCACTAAATTGAACTTTGATGGTTGCTCTCTTGGCAACCCGGAACCCTCTGGCATTGGAGGAATTTTTAGAAATTCTGAAGGCCTTACCATTCTCTCCTTCTCCTTGCTCATTCGTATTACAGACTCCACTACTACTGAGGCCATTGCCTTAGTTGAGCGGCTACAAAGATTTGATCATAACTGGAATACTGATTTGATAGTCGAGGGTGACTCTAGAAACACCATCACTTGGGCCTTTGGAACTGCATCATGCCCTTAGAGACTAGACCACATTGTTGCAGAGAAGACATATTTACTACAACACTCTGTCCTCTTGGAGCCACATTCATAGCGAAGCCAATGACGCTGCCGGTGCTTTAGCTAGGGCTGGAGCTAGTCTCAACACCTCCCTGGGTACTGCAGGGGTTTTTTAAGCCTGCATCCCATCTTTGTTCTTGGTTTTTGGTGTAGAGCATTTTTTGGGCCCCTAGGGGTTTTTGTACTGGGCACCCATTCACTCGGTTTTCTTATTAAATGTATCAACTCCTTTTTGTATCTCTTTATATTTATTAATGCAATTGTCAACTTCTTAAAAAAAAAAGGGAAAATTTCATTCGCAACCCTAATTTCCCATCTCATTTCACAGGAGACCCTCTGGCCTTTTTACTTTCAAGCAGCATAAGAAGACCCCTAAGGATTTCAACGTGCCCCCCATCTCTGATCTCCTTGTTTTATTCACTTTTGAATATATACGTTAGCCTCAACAAATTTATACCACTTTAATCGAAAAACCTTTTTTACCATGTTTTTGCCCTTTTCAACCGATCACATCTTCTACTATCTCAGTTTCAGATCTCCTACTCTCTCATTTCACCACGGTGAGGTCTCTCTCTCCACTATGGAAAGGGCTCTCTCTCAATTCACCACTATGCTAACCCTAATGACCTCTCACACTAAATCTCTCTCTCCCTAAATTTTACAGCAGGTTCATCTCTCTGAATCTCTTTCTCTCTCTAATGGCCAACCCCCCAACTCTTAAATCTTTCTTCGTCTAACACACTATGACCTATATTTCTCTCTCTAACCTTGTGTTTAAAGAGATAAAGGAACCGGCTGCAAAATTTAGATAGAGACTTACATGTAAGAGGGGGTGCGAAAGAGACTAATATGAGAGAGAAAGAGTCGTCAACTTGGTGAATTGAGAAAGTGGGAGATATAATGAATTGAGGGGGTGAAAAGGGAAAAAACATAATAAAAACTCATTGCTGATTTCGGAGATTTGAAATACAGATTTACTATTCATCCAAATTTTCTAGAGCTCAGATCTCCCAGACCCAATCTCAAAACTCATAACTGATTTGGGAGTTTTGATTGGGTTTGGTTGAGTAAGCTTTGACAAGGAAGGATTTGAGGCATCGATTCATATTGAGAGCGGAGATCAAAGGATCGGCCTCGTAATTTTGGGTATGTTTTCTTTCAATTTAAATTCATAAATTTCATTTATTTTTACGAAATCAACTATAAATGATTTATATTTCATGTTGTATTTAACTTTGTATTTTTGATGAGTTCTCTTTTTTCTATGTTTCTGAGATCCCCCCTTATTTCCTTTTTTTTTTTCAAAATTATGTATTTCTTCAAGGCATAACATCAATTTTATTCCAATTCCATGTTCTATATAGCATCTTATATTGATTTGTTTTTCGGATTTTTTATATTTTTCTAAATTCTTCAATTTTTTTTACAATACAGACTTTTTTCATGTTTTTGGCCCCTTTTGTGGCTCAGACATGACTCGGGTGTGTCCGAGTTGACTCACCCAAGTGCCGCGGCTTGGGCAGGTGCCACCTTGCTGGAGCCATGGTTTAGAACACTGTTGTAGCATGTATTAATACCTTTGTTCTTGCAAGCCTATGGAAAATATGGCTTAAGTATACTATTGCTGATGTGATACCACATTTCGTGTCTCGTCTTTTATATGAATTTAATCCAAAGTTTGGACTTATTTACTTTAGAAGATACCTCTTGCATATGTTTCTTTGATCAATGCTTCTTCTGGGTATTTTAAGATGTCTGCATTTCTATTGGTTGTAATCTAGGTCTTACATTTCTGTTATCTTCTGGGCCCCAAGATTCTGTTGTCCATCTTTTCAAGGTTGGTGGACAAATCTTTTAGGGTATGTTTGACTGCACGTAAATATTCGAATATATCAAAATTTTGGGCAATTAAAAAAAGTTATAATACTAAAACAAGAAAAGCGCATTTGATAATGCAGACTTGTGTCCCACAATATCTTAATATGGCCCAAAATTAGGATCACGGAGAATTCAAATAAGACTTGAATTTTGGTGATCTTGCAAATCCTATTACGCTCCATCAAATGAAATTTTATGGGCCTTAGTTTCATCCTCGCACTATTTTTTAGAAGTGGTGAATAATGAGGGCATAGCAGTTCAGCCATGCTATGGTTCCATGTCTTCACTACCATGGTAACCCTGGAGTCTTGGACTCAGTGGCGTCTGTAAATGGAGACTGAATGATCCTCTCTGCCGATCATCTATCATCGCAAGCACTTCCGATGAATTAGCTTCAATGGTTCAAAAGGGGGCAAATTAAAGCTGACTGACTTTCTCTCTATAAAAACAGCGGCTGAAGCTCTCCCCTCAAAAGATGACCAACTCTTTGCTTTCTCTCTATGAAAACAGCGGCTGAAGCTCTCCCCTCGAAATATGATCAACTCTTTGTTTTTCTCTCTCTTTAATAAGGGGCCAGGTTATGCTCTACACCTTTCTCTCACCAGCCATAGTAGCTGTTGCTTTGAGCCTTTCTCTCTCTAGAATGAGAGTGGTTGAGGTTCTCAATCATCTCTCTTTGAAACATAGCGGATTTGGGGCTTCCCCCTCTTTAAAACTAGTCAGAACCTTCTCTCTCTACCTGTCTTTCCCTCTCTAACCAGCAACATTGCATGAGATTTCACACAATCAAGGAGGCCGATTCTGTAGAGCACAACATGGCGGTGAAGCTGGACGTGCTTGATTTCAAGATTCGTTTGCATGAATCTTGTGCTATCCACCGTGGATAGATGAGAGCAGGGCTATAAACAAAATAACTTTCTTTCAGAGGAAGGAATGGGGATTGGTTTTCAAATGGAGGATGTTTTAGTATGGATCCATATTGGAACATAAGATGCAGTCAAGTCCGTTGAGAGAAGGTGGAGATGCAGCACAAGAACATCAGTCTCCATGAGGGAGAAGAAAATACAACTGATGCAAGAGCTCCAACTTTCCCCATCAATGGTGGAAATGCAGGGGAAATGAATTAGAGCAGAGATGAAAGAAATCATAGACGACATTTCTATGGTACACACGCATAGAAGAGGGAGCTTGGGGTACGTTAAAGAGAAGAGAATATACACCTTCTAAGGATATAATTAATGGGTTTTATAAAAAATTCAGAGTTAACAAGAGACAGTCAAACGCTCACAAAAAAACACATCATGACAAGATATAATCTTGATATATGGAAAGCTACCATTGGCTAATTACAAATTTCTCAAACTTTGAATATTTAAATTCTGTTTTGTCAAGCATGCCTTAGATGCTGACACATTGTACAATTTTTTAAATACTTATGTTTCCGCAGCAAATTTGTATTAATATATGGACACGATGTCCTTGTACCAGTCTTGCACAAGTTTACTTTTGTTTGAATTTTGTACCTTCCTTGACAAGATATGTTTGTGAGGTACAGAGCATATCTGGTTATCTCATTTGCCAGGTCTACGAGCAAAAGACCTTGCATTCTGACCTGATTCTTTTTGGCTCATATTGTTTTCTTTCTCTTTGTTTATTCATTTTTTTCTTTTTTTATTGAATTGATTCATTATATGTACAACCAATAGTCTTCTATCATATTTGTAAATCTCTAATACTTCAATTTTGTGGTTGTTTTTTACTGTTTATGTTCTTATCTTCGAATCTGTGGGTGGGATATTTTGCAAGCTGGCTATCAAAGCAGATTTGAGTACTTTGATAGATATTAGATGTCTCCTCCTAATCTCAACGAGAAGATGTTTATTGCAAACCACAGATTTTAATTTTACCATTAGTATTGTTGTTGAAAGGTATACAGTATAATATTAGTGATAACAGTACACTATGATCCAATGTTCAAGAAGGCGGATGTGGCCGTTGAGGCGCCTGGATACAAAAAGGCAGCCTGCATTGGGTGGAGGGGCAGATCCGTGCAGATTGTTGTACCCTGCACACATCCCCCCCCCCACCCCCTCCCCCTCTTCCCCCCTTTGTTTTTGTATATAGAATTGGCATTTTTTTTAAAATTAGTCATCCAAAAAATACTAAAAAATAGTCATGTAAAACATTACAAAATAGAAAAAAATTCTACAAACTAAAAAAAAACATTACAAATAGGAAATGAAGTAGAAATAAGGGGGGAAAATGACCAAATTACCCAATGGATGAGAGGCATTTTCCACCCTTGGTTTCGATTGTTTGAGGCGGCACCTAGCCGCCCGCCTTTTATGCAGCCTAGGCGGGCGCCTAGGGCGCTTGGAGCATACCGCCTAGTCCATGCCTTGGCGGTTTGAGAAAATGGCCGCCTAGGCGGCAAGGCAGCTGAATTTTCTTTCATTGCTATGATCCTATGGACTGTGGAAAAGCATTACTCAATTGGCCTACAGAAAATGATTGTGCATCAGGGTCAATAACGAATGGACAGTGGTTTACTAATGTCAATTGGATGATGGATATCTCTCATGATTTAAAGTTCATATGCATAAATTTGATTTTCTTTGATGAAAACCTGATCATCTTCTGTTTTTCATTCCTTATCAGACGTTTTGGAAGCACCTGTTATTGGTCCTGAAGTACAAAAGGATCTCTCAGAGGAAGAGAAACAGATGTTTTATGAAAATTCACTTAATCCGACGGATGTCTCCATTTCATACTTGGATCTGGGAAGAGATTCATCTCCCAAATGTGAGGACCATGTTTCTGAGTCACAACCAGCTTATGTATTAGATAATATCGATTTATTGAGTGATGGCCCTAAAGAAGCTTGTTTCACATCATCCATTGTGGAGGCAGATACTAATTGCCACTCCTTAAAAGCAGCTCCTCCTTTGAAAGAGCCTGCGGAAATGGAAGAGAAAGGGATATTGGTGACTGAAAATTTTGAGGAAATGGATTCCAAAACCATGTCAGGTTCTGGTTTGGAGAAGTCTTGCAATAATGCAGAGGGACTGATGAGTGGGCCTCCAGGAAATGGAAGTAGTCAACTAACCAATCACTGGAACCTATCAGAAGACAATTTTAGGCCTAGAATCTTTTGCCTGGAGCATGCCTTTGAAGTTGACAAGATGTTGCAGCGCAAGGGAGGTGTAAACATGCTTCTCCTTTGTCACTCAGGTAAAAGTTTTCCTCCATCCTTGGCTTTTTCTGTTTGCATTTTTGGATATTTTGGCCGACTTAAGCAAAGTGTAGAAGATGCTTCCAAATTGATGATTATAAGAAAATTGCTTTGTTACTCTCTAATTAGAATGCTATGAGTATTTTCAGTGAATGAGTGGGTAGTTGTAGTTGAAAGATTACCAACTTAAAATGCACATGATTGCATATTTGTGATGAGATTACTGCACTCCAACAAAAGATAAGCAAATAATTCCAACATTTTCCCCCAGTATTTTGGTCTATCCTCTCTTAAACCTTATCCAAGTGAGAAAAGCGTTACCCTGTAAAGGTTTTTTTGTTACACATAAATTTGGTGTACGTACCCAACCAACATACACGCAGAGGTTGGGCTAGGAGAGAGTCTTTGCATTTTTAATCCAACACAACTAAATCATACAGTGTCCTTGTACCAATATACCCTCATACTAGAGGAGTGTTGTCTACCTTTCATAAAGAATTAAAATATTTCAGTAAGTGCTAATGACTATAGCTGCAAAATGGCATGAGCCAGTAATTCAATGTCAATGTTGCAATTTAATGGCATATAGTTTAGTTGATGAGCAATTTTATTTATAATAATGTGTCTTGCAAGTTAATGCTCAGGTATGTCATATGCAGCAGGCAGCCATTGTATTTGCTTTTGGATTGCTCTTACGTATGCTTCAATATAAATACTGCATGGTGTCTGGTGCCCAAAACTGGGTAGAAGAAAGCAAGTTCTACTTCTTGTGTACACACTCACATGTGTATTATAGATAATGCTCTTAAATATTTTTGCAAAATTTAGACTTTTCAAATAAATGAGTTACTGAATGATTCCTGAAACAGAGGTGGTTTAGGAATATTATTTAATTTAGTTCGAATATTATCTAATTTAGTTAACAGCTTTCAGAAAACAACTTATCAAAACAATTGTGACTGGGCCATGTAAAACTGTTTCATTAGTGACTCCATGTCTTTCAACTTCTGGTTGTAGATTATCCGAAAATACAAGAAAGAGCTGTTTCTGTTGCTGAAGAAATTGGGGCCAATTTCAATTGCAAAGGCATCCCCTTGGTGGCCGCCACTCCCTCAGAGCTCGAACTGATTTACATATCGATCGATGACGAAGAACATGAGGAAAGCGGCAAAGATTGGACCTCAAAATTGGGGGTGAATTTGCAGCATTCTATCAACCTCTGCAAGTCGTCTTCAGCAAAAGAGGGACATCATGGGTTGGGCTTGAGTGTCTTGTTTCCTGAAAATATTTGGGGGAGAGGCTTTTATGCGTCGGGCCTCAAGTGGAAGTTTCAAAAATCTCGATCCCATAATAAGGCAAAGACTTATCAGAAAAGACCCTCTATTGCTGGACAATGGTCACAGCATAATTTAGAAGGAAATCTGGTACAAGGTGATTTAGCAGGACAGCAAGAGGAAAATTCTTCATTAAAAAAATGCAGGCGACCTCGGGGCCGACCTAGAAAGCATGCTGTGGATAAGCATCATGATGGTGGTAAAATTACATCACCAGCAGGAGAGCGTTTAGTTAACAAAAACACTGACATTCTACAAAGTTCCATGATTTCAGAACAACCCCGTTTTCAAAAAATAAATGCAGAACAAACAAATAAGGAATCTGAAGTTTCTGCCAACTGCATGGATGGGGAAAACCCAGAAAAGGCTGATTCTGCTCGTTCAGGGGGAAAACCAATTATAAAGAAAGGAAGCAAGAGGAGTCTGCTGATCGAGAAAAGAAAACCTGATTCATGTATAATGACTTCAGAAGAAGCCAACATGTTGACTGAGGTTCCGGCTTTGAACTTTTGTTTGGATAGAGATGACCCAGATAATATAAACTCTGCCCCTTTCGAAACAAAGCCGGTATCAAAGACGGGTAGGAAGAGGAGAAACAGAACTCAGGAAGGTGAAGTTGATTCATGTATCATGAGCTCTGAGGAAACCAACATAGTGGATGAGGCCTTTATGCCAAAACATGGCTTGGATAGAGAAAACTCAGAAAACGTCGTATTCACCCCGTCAGAGACAAAACCATTTGTTAAGAGGAGGAAAGAGGTGGCAAATGAAGTGAATGCTAATTCATGCATCATCAGTTCTAAAGAAACTAACATGGTGGCTGAGATTCCGGCCTCAAAACATCTATCAGAGAGAGAAAATCCAAGAAATGTCAACCCTATCCCTTCTGAGACGAAACCAGTTGCAAAGACGGGGAGGAAAAGGAAAGAGGTGACCAATGAAGGGAATACTGATTCATGTATCATGATTTCTGAGGAAACCAACATGGTGCCTAAGATGCCTACTTCAATACATTGCTCAGATAAAGGAAATCCAGAAAATATTGATTCTGTCCCTTCGGAGACAAAACCACATGCTGAGGGGAGCAAGAAGAGATTGATAACTCAGGAAGGAAATGCTGATTCATGTACGAATGGTTCGGAAGAAACTCACATGTCAGATGAGATTCTCACTTTAAAACGTAGCTCTGATAGAGAAAACCCAGAGAACATTGACCCTGCCCCTATTGAGGCAAAACCAATTGCATATAATAGGAGGAAGAGGAGAAAGACAGCTCCAGAAGGGAATGATGATTTGTGTAATAAGAAGCCAGAAGAAACCAACATGGAAACCGAGGTCTCCACTTCAAAACATGACCTAGATAAAGAAGCCCCAGAACATAGTGATTCTGCCTCTTTGGATACAAAACCTGTTGTAAAGAAGGGGACCAAGGGAAAGAGAGAGGTCTTTCAGAAAGGAACTCATAGTTCATACTCCCGCAGTGGGTTTTGTTTAAGCCCGTGTGAGAACTTGAGGCCAAGGTCTAACACGTTCTGTTTAAGCCCATGCGAGAACTTGAGGCCGAGGTCTAATGACTCTGTATCTCAATCCAAAGAAGAAATTAGTGGGGTGAGAAGAAAGTCCTCGAGAGAGAAGAAATGGGTGGGAATGGAGAGAGCTGGGAATAGAGAGGTTGAGGGGGTGAAACTAAAGGGAAATGGTTCTTATAAAGAGGTTGAGGGGGTGAAACTAAAGGGAAATGGTTCTTATAAAGAGGTTGAGGGGGTGAAACTAAAGGGAAATGGTTCTTATAAAGAGGTTGAGGGGGTGAAACTAAAGGGAAATGGTTCTTATAAAGAGGTTGAGGAGGAGGGATCATACCGCTGTGACATCGAAAGATGTACAATGTGCTTTGTAACCAAGGGTGAGCTTCTTATACACAAGAAGAATGGATGTACCATTAAAGGTTGTAGAAAGAGGTTCAATTCTCACAAATATTTGGTTCTTCATCAGAGAGTTCACATGGAAGAGAGGCCATTAAAGTGTACCTGGACGGGTTGCAAGATGACCTTCAAGTGGGCTTGGGCTCGGACTGAGCACCTCAGGGTTCACACAAGAGAGAGGCCTTACAAGTGTGGAGCCCCAGGTTGTGATAGAACTTTTAGATTTGTGTCAGATATCAGTAGACACAAGCGCAAAACTGGCCATTGTGTGAACTGATGTTGATGGAAATCTTCTTGTTGAAAGTTGGGATTCATGCAGTTGGGTTTTTCTATGGGAATTGGATGAGAGAGAGTTTTGCTTAGGGTGTGTTGCAGGAGAGAAGCAAGGTTCTATCTGCAATTTGGGTTGGGTAGAAAGGAGGTTAGGTTTTTTTATTTTTATTTTTATTTTATTTTTATGTAACAGTAGAACTTCGATTAATGCGGGAATCTGTGACTATTTTAGATGAGTTTTGTACCCCATGAAGGTATCCCATGAATTCTTGCATTGGTCTTGCTTGCTCCGTGAGTTTAGAGGTGCTTTGTAGTTTGATGTTGAGCTGGGTGTGTGTGTGTGTGTGTGTGTGTGTGGTGAATAACTAATATGATTTGCACTGTGAATCAGTTGTGCTCTTAACTGAATTCTTTGAATGATACGAACACTGTTAAAAACTCTGTTTTGCTCGTACATAATTTTGGAAGAGTTTTGCAATGTCAAATTCATCTATCGGTAATTGTAATCACAGTTATGTGTGTT